>WTSP01010131.1:41237-81273 GCA_025331215.1 Actenoides lindsayi
TTGTGGAGTCTCCTTCTCTAGAGACTTTCAAGACCCACCTGGATCTGTTCCTGTGTGGCCTGCCCTGGGTGTTCCTATGCTGGCAGGTGGGTTGGACTTGATGATCTCCAGAGGTTCCTTCTGACCCCTACCATTCTATGATTCTATGTACGTGTAAGTAAACTTACACCTAGATGTTTTATGGCTACATTGTGGATGGAAATTAAGAAGTAATGGTGCAGGATGTGCAACCACAGCAGCTTAAACTTGTCTAAAGCGGGGCTACATTTCCTCTTCCTCCTTGCTGTAGCCTGTGACATGCTAGTGGCACATGCTGCTTAGACCACAGCCAGATCTGCTGCCTGAAAGGCTGAGGTAACCCTGGTTTAGATGTCAGATACTATGATTTCTGAACTCTGGCTTCCACATTCTTTAGGAACATATGGTGAGGACAATAATGCAAATTTTGAGATGGTTACCCCCAGAATGAAGAAAGATTAAATGCGTACCTGTAGTTGGACATCTATTTTAAACCTGCATTTAGCTGGAGCCAAATCTCTCTACAAGAGTCAGTCACAGGGACAAAACTCAGATGGATCTAGCAGGCAGGAACTGATGTCTCCATCAGAGCAGATTCAGATCCTTCAGATCCAACTTCTGTGGCTCCATTTTTAACAAGTTCAAGTCTTACTTGTGTTAACAGGTAACAGATAGAAAGCAAAACTCTCGAGTAGGGCACTGGCCGTTTGCACTTGGCATAGATGCGCACACAAGCACACAGAATGACTAGTGAGAACACTACTCTCTTACCCTGCTTGGTAGAAAGCCTGCTATCTAAGAACGTGCAAGTGCTATTACAGATTTCACATTTAAACAGGTATTGTTCTATATGCATTACAGGGCTAAAATATCTCTATAGTCAGAATAAACGAACGCTGGCTTTTGCATTTCTGAATCCATTGAAGTATGGAAGTAGGAAGGCAAAAAGACAGCACAGAATCTGTCGTGAGCGGTGGGGAATAGCACTAACCTGTTTCCTTTGCATTAGTACCAGTAGAAATGTGGGTGCTTGTCCTAGAGGCCAGCCTCTTTGCAGAGCTCTAACAAGACTGCAGGCTCAATTGTCCAACAGTTGCTTGCCAGACGCTCCTTCCCGAGGCCCCAAACTTAAACAGCTGTCTTCTTCACAGTCATGGTGAAAAGCAATAAACTAACACATTTATTAAATGATAACTGCTTAGGGGACAGCGGATAGGTGTATAAGCTGTATTCACTTTGTATATAAGCAATTGTATTGTACATAAACTGCTTGAGGGAAGGAACACACTCATTCTCTTTATAGTTACACAGTCTGTGATTTTACCATCCTACTAGAACATAAAGCTCATATAACATTCACCACTACCTTTCCAATTACATTACCACTATATACTGGTTAACTGAGGCTCTCAAAGTAAAACTGGCTTGTCCTGATCCTGTTGTGAGTCAGTGGGAGGACCAGGGTTAGAACACAGAAATTCTCTCCCAGTGCCACACTTGGAGCACATTGCAAATTTAGTTCCTTCCCTTTCTGGGCTCCCAGTACTTCCTCAGCAGCACTGACTTCGTTGTGACTCCCATTCAGGGTTGCTGCACTGTGATCTGCAAGTTGGGAAAAAGGTGAAAGGAGCGCAAGACAAATTGGTTTTCTTCTCCTTACTCACATATTGTTGTCTGAGATGTACGGGGGTCTGTTTTGATAGATCATGGGAATTGGGATAAGGCTGACACATGGTAAATGCAAAAGCAAGGGAAGCAGGACTCTTTGGTAAGCATCTCAGGAACACACAGGCTTTCCATTTCCTTCAGACCCTACGTCCACATTCCTAAGCTCTCCATATGCCTATCTTGTTTTAGTTTTTGTTTTGTTTTGTTTTTGAAAAGCCACTCTGTCATGTTGAAATTATACCAGACAGACCGATTCAAACAACGAGATGTTACAGCAATCCCAAAGGAAGATGTAACAACACACCAGAACCCGAGGGTTGTCTAACAGCAAACTGTATCCCTGTGTTATGAATCCTGCCATTAAAACACCCCCCATCACTGACCAGGTGGCACAACCACTACCCTATATACTGATACTCATGCAAGTACATGATTCCTTCACTTCTCCACTCGCATCTAGGCAGTTGGTCACTGTCTTACTGAGAGGCCTGTGGCAGTGAGTCGACTCTGGCCATTCTTTCTGAAATGTGTGGTAAGAGTAGCTGTTGTCATTAAGAGCCAGTATACATCTCTGTTTTGCAAAGATCCCACATCCAATGCTAAACAGGACTTCCTCAAAAATGCAGCTAATGCAGCTTTCCACACAGCAAGATTTGCAACCCACGTCACTTTTTCAGTATTAAAAATCAAACTTGTTTTAATAAAAAGTTTTACAGATTTTCATTTTGGAGAAACCTCACCCATATCTATGACCTTCGCCCTGCCTGAGCTGTCATCACTCTGCACAAATGTAAAGGTCCATTTGGATCTTCCGAAAAGTTAATTTGCTGCATATGACTGACAGTAGGTGCCTGGTAAACCTGCAAACTATGCACACAAATCAGCTCAAGTCTTTATCTTTCTGTCTTCAGTGCAATGAGTTCACCTTCAACACGGGCTACGAGACACTCATACAGCGTTTGTTGGATGGCAGGAAGATGTGCAAAGATGTGGAGGATTTGCTCAAGCAGAGGTAAGAAAATCAGAGTGCAAGAAGTGTGAACAGCCTCATTTCCTCTCCTGTTTGGTGTCTGGAAAGGCATAGTAGGCTGTTTCCAAGTTTGGTAATGATACTAGCTTACATAGAAGAGCCTGAATGATTTGTCTCCCAGCCTTTTGATGTGATTTGTGGAGGTAGAAAACAAATAGAAATTTCAAAGATTTGAGAAGAGAAGGTTGGAAGAATCAGAAATCCAGAGCTCCATTAAGACCATTTTCAGATACAGATAAAGCTGCATAAGATGCTACCAAAAGCCCTACCCAGACACCCAAGACAGCCACGTTGCTCGGCAGCCTTACCACACTTTGAATAACAATGTTGTAGTTTATGTTTGTCCTTTACATGCTTCTGGGGTGCCACTCAGCAACAGCTATGGGCAGCTGATACTTTTGTGGGTGAGAATATACATATTACACAGCTGCTCTGATTCCTTTGCCATTCATTTTTGTACTTCTGACTTAGAAAAATATATCTGAAATTCATTTTGGTTTTTAAGTGGCTGGTTTTCAACAGTTTCAGCACGTACCATAAAACACACAGATGCTCATGCATGACCTGTAGGAAAGGCCACACAATGCAGATTATATATTCAGCATGTAATCCTAGAGCAGTTGATCTCAGAACTGCCTCCTTGTAAATGTTCCTCTGCCTTCCTTAGTCACAGCCTGTTTTTTCTTCCCATGCTGTCCCCATCTAGTTTTCTGGATTCAGGTTGGTTTCCTGAAAGCTACTTTTCAGGCACTGGAACTTTCAAGGGGTTGTGAGCTGTCCAAGCTGACAATTTCATGAAGTGTGAAGAGTATCGCATCAAAATCGGAGGCTATTTGAATCGCTTTTCTTGATCACCAGTGGACAGTAACTTAGCTTCAACTGTTTAAAATAGCTCCTTTGTGACTCATAACTCAGAGAGATCCGGATTGCATTGCAGGCTTCAGGAAGGCTCTGCACTGCAGCACGTGTCGTCTGATGCTACCTACACCTGCGTTTCCTTCCAAAACATTACAGAGGTTTCTGCAAATTGTACGAGGAGGTTCTTCCTGGTTTGGGGTGGAGGCACAAAGGACTTTCCACAAAGAAAACATACACATACAGTACTTTTGCAGACCTGAAAGCTACAAAAACAATTCTTTCCATGCACTTTTGCACACCCCCCAAAACATTCCAGTGAGCGTGCGTGTGCGTGCCTTGGTGTGTACATGCGTGTTGGGGGAGGAGGATAAAGGAGAAAAAATAGCAGGCTCTGAGTTGCTAAAAGAACATGTTCTTTCTAGTTTATTTCTGGAAGATGTTTGTTTTGGCTTGTCCTCATGTCAATCATGGGAATACCCTAGGAGGAGATCAAAGCATGTTCCTAAAAGCTGCCTGTATCATGGGCTTCATGCCAGAATTTCAACAAGGCCTCCTGCATCAGCTGCCCTAAGTCCTGAAACCAACTGCCCTGGCTACACTAACCCTTGATGAGTATTCCATCCAGGTCAATTACTTTTTCTCACGAACACCCCTGCTTAGTCTAGAGGAGGGCCTAAGAGACTGGGGAAAAACAGTCGTAATTCAGAACAAAGCCCCAGATTTAAATCACAAAATATGTTCCAGTTCTTGACAGCTGCAGGGAAACCTAGAAGCTATGTGGAAGAGCACTGGAAAGCAGGAAAGGCAGCACCGAGATGTGAAAAGATGGTATCAGCCTCCTGTCACACTCCTCTGGCTCTGGGCTAGTCCAGTCCTGTATCTGAGGTTTCAGGGAGATTTGACCCAAGGGTTTTGCAGGAGCTGGGAATGGCTTAAGAGCTGACTGTGCTTTTTTTTCCTGTGGTATACTGTGTGCTGAGTGAGTAAAGTGGGACTGTAGCACTGGATTTATTCTCACTGCTGTACATCCACCAGCATGAAGCAAAGTCTCTGACACAAAAGTGTTTCTTGTTATCAAAATCAGAAGAAAATTAATCTCTTCTACTTCTGCAGTATTATTTGTCTCTGGAGTATGTTTCCATTTGGATGAAATTTCATTCATCCAACATGAAAATTAAGTGGTACCTCTGTGTGGCCTGTCAACACATTTTGCACCCCATTCTTCTAGAAGGAATCCCAAAACAATGATGTAGGAACTCCCCACTAAAACACAGCAATTTCTAGTGAAGGACAACAGCAATTAGCCAACCATACGTGCAGCATTAGACACATGGGAGCCATGGACAGAGGCCAAGAACAGCCTCCACACCAGGCTGTGGCGACTGTCAGCTGCTGTACCACCAGCACTGCTATGCCACCAGCCTGACAGATCTACCTGGACTGGGGGAAAGTCCCCCAGTTGAGCCTGCTTCAGGTCACAGAAGATGGTTGCAAACCAGGGAAACTGCACCAGAGCCACTGGTACAGATGGCTACAACACAAGGTGCTTACAGCCATCTGATGCAAGGAACAGTTGAAAGGGTGGCAGGATGTCCTCGAACAGAGACCCACCCCAACAGCTGCCGTTCTGCAAAACTGAAAGACCAGCCCTCAAACTACCACCTCAGCAAACAGCAATACTAAAGCACAGCACGGCCGAGTCGGATGGTGGATGGAAGAGCAAACCAACAGGGTTGCATGGCCTTGCATCCACATCAAAATTCCTTTTTTGAACAAAGAGTACATTTCTTTAAGACGTCAAGTTTCAGGCTCAAAATTGTTTGCAATGTTTTGAAACCCCTTTTGAGAACTGGACTTACTCTGAGGAAAATCACTTTCCACCAAAACCTAGCACCAGGCTCTCTGTTCATTGTTTATTATTGACCATTATTTAGTATTGAGTTTTTAGGAGCTACTCAAATACTGAAAACTCAGGTCTTGCACTCAGGAGAAAGGGAATAACACATTTAGTATTTAGTACAAATACTTTTTTTCTTTAAACAGAGAACAGAAATTTCTTTCAGAGCTGGGGGAGGGGGAAACAGCAAAGAAACAATTGTATTTCTTTATTAACCACAGCAACAGAACTACTTTCCTGAGTCACTAGATACAGTTCCCCATTAGGTGAGACATCACATCATAGTCCCCTCCATGAAACTGTCACAGCCTCACCTTACCATTCCCACTAGCAAGGCTCCTTCCCCTTCTGCCTCCACTGCAGCTGTTCAAGCAGCACCTCAGGTTGTTAATGGCTAGACATTTTCCTGCTACTCCTGACTTTCATTTTTTCACACCTCTCTTAAACAGATCCTTTGGAACCTACTCTTCACTCCCCTGCCAGCCTTCATTTTGATGGGTCAAGTCAGCTGGCATTTTCTAAGTTTCTTTTGCAAAAGAGGCTCTCTGATCTGAGCAGCTTCCCTAAACTTCTGTGCACCTCTTCTTCTAATTCAATCCAGCTTCCGGGGGAGAGGGTTGTACGTAGCATTCCACAGTAATCAAAGCCATGGAGATGGGCTTAATTTTCCCCTCATTTCTTCTACAAATAGCTCACCCAAAATATTTTAGAGCTAACTAATAACACTAGGATAGAGGAGATAGAGAAATTAAAGAAATTGTATTTTTTTGTGTTTTGTACCTCAGATGCAATTACAAGATTTATGTAAATTTGATTCTGGGACCACTAAGTGAAACTGAGTATGGTTTTCTTTTAACAGAGCACAAGCAGAAGAGAGATATGGAAAAGAGCTTATTCAAATAGCCCGAAAAGCAGGAGGACAAACAGAAATCAAGTAAGGAATTTTTTTTTGTTTGCTTGTTTTTTGTTTGTTTGTTTGTTAGTGCAAACAAAAGCATTTTGGAAGCAATACCAGACTCTGGTGTTTTGCCTGTGACTGGGGTTGTGAACTGCTCACTTCACAATGTACAGGAAAGATGGGGAAACACCACAGTCCTTCAAAGCAGGATTCACCAAATCTCTACCTGGGAATTGTCAGTAGGTATTTATTGAGGAATTTTTTTAATTTCAGGATTCCTGACAATGTTTAATATTCACTTACCAAGGCAAACTAAGTGATGGAAAAAACAGGGAAAGGAAAAGGTTGTGAAATGTTTCAGATGGTGGCTTGGCAATTCTGGGAAGCTGGTAGGCACTGAGAACAAACAAAGTGCAAAGACACCAAAAATCAGATTTTGCAGCAGAAAAAAAAAGGCTTAGCTTAGGAATACAAACTTTAAAAGTCTTTGAAGGGACTTAATTTGAAACAAATCAATGGAACTACTGAAATACACTAAAATGACTTATATTTTTCTCTGTCTCCTCTACTAATATCTTAGATCATCTATCTACAAATTGTGTTGGGAGGGGAAGATAGATGTTGGCGTGGAATTTAACTTAATAAACACTGCTGATAAACTGCTGCTATTACTGATGGTAGCAGCAATAATGAGACATTTTGTCATTATTGTAACAAGTAATAATACAGTAATAAGATGGCAGAGGATGAAGATTTGGGGTCACAGAAGACATGTCTGAAAAAGACCTCAATCTAAACACAAACCAGCTGTATTGATCCCCGGGGCCTGCTACGCTCATCCATCCCATATCTCATTTCTTAATCGCAGTCTCCTTTTTACATCGATTTATCACTCTCAGCGTGAGTGTGGTTTCCTGTTCATATTTTATGGGAAAACTTGACCTCAAAGCCTTGCACCACCGTGGCATGCAAGTGCCAGGCAATCACCCGTAGCACTTGCTATCAATTTGGTGATGGCACATCCAGGCTGACAGGGAAACAGTTGCATTAACCCAGGCACCTGATGTGTGGAGAGTGCTGAGGCTCATTCCAGAGAATGTGCAGTAAGGTACAGCAAGGTTCCTAACAAAGCCTGCTGGAGATGGTTTCTACCCTCCTGATGTCTCTATTTACAGACCTAATAGGAGACAAGGAAGGAGAAAAAATATTTTGAAATTAAAATAGCATATTAAGGACTGGATGGCTTCTTCCCAAACTGAAGGCTAAGATCAGCATTCCAGGATTAACAAAAGGCTCCACCTAAATTTCTTTATTGGCAATGCAGGGCAGGCAGCACAAACGTGTTCAGAAACAGACAGCTTTGGCCACCCTTCTGTGACTATAGAGGATAATTCATGGGTCTGATTTTTCCTAAGAGATTAGAAGAGCTTGATTTAGAGTCAGAGCCAAGTCCCAGGGTTGGAATGTAGATCCAGGTTCCTCTCAAGTTGGGGAAATTTTGGACTCAGGCCCAGAGCCACTTTGATCCAGCAACATTATAGCGTGGCATAGCGAGAAGCTGCATATACCCACAAAGCATACTGCAGAGCTGATTTACTGTGTTTCTGTGAACCCACACCTGGTCTGGGTAGTCACCAGCTTTGTGATGATGTTTTTATCAGAGCAAATGTCTCCCTGTATCTGTTCTGAAGCAGAGAGAGGACACCTTGCTTTCTGTCATTCAGTATCCTCTGGCTCTTTAAGGATTTACAGAGATGGGCAGTAAAGGGCATTTGTCCAGAGTAAACACTTTAAACTCAGAGAAAACTAGGGTCTATTCAAGGCTTGAACAACTCACAAAAATGAAATATTTAGTTTTAATGTCTTAAAAGTTTTGACATGAGGTGAAGTTTCTCTTTGTTTAGATGACACTGATTGCTGACAGCAGTTCTGCTGCCAAGGTCAGTCCTTCAGTGAGACCAGAGGCAGCGAACCTGTGTACTACCTATGATAACAAAGGCTCGAAAGAACTATGCTGCAACCATCCCCTGTGCATTATTCCCAGTGCTTCCTCTTTATAGGACTCCCTATTATTGCTTAGCACACTGAGTCCTAACAATATCACAAATATTTGACAGGCTGAACAGGGCTATTCACATCTTGAAATGCAGCTCTGGGTTGCACTATCCTAAGAAATCCTAACGAAGGTGTTGTGTGGGTAAACTTGCATTTGACAATCATCATGAAGAAAAGTAACTTCCAGGTTTTTTTGCAGAACATTTTACAGAATTTCCTGTGCCATGCTATATATTGCTGAGGAGCAGGAATTACTAATTTTAGATCACTCATTTTCTCACAAATGCAAAATTATTATCCCCTAATCTTAAATTCAGTCATTTTTTAAATATTTCAGATACTACAGCTTTCTGTCACTTCTTATGGGAAATTTGTTCACACCCCAGCAGTTCTCAATATCAGGAAGGTACCTGATACCCTTTCAAAAAGTTGATAAATAAACACAGAAAATCATTCCACAACAACCACTCAAAGCTTCCAGTATCAGAAAATATGCGGAAGACCTTAAGAGAAACAACTTCAAGGCCAAATAATTCTGTTTAGCACAACTTCTGAAAGGAATGAATTGGCTGCAAACCCCTCCCATCCCTCCACCAGGACAAAGTGATGCTCTGTAACTGCCTTGGAAAGCAGAGCAGGAGAGAAGCAGCACAAAGGCAGAGTGAGCAGCAGTCCCCACACATGGGCCTGTTGTCAAAGCATCGGTGGCAAACCCACACCACAGACACTGTCAGATCTGCCAAACTGGAGACAGCAGCACTGCTGCAATGGGCAGCCCAGCAGGGCCTGGTGTGCTTATGTCCTCACAGTACCAGTGTGAACAGCTCTTTCCAACTCCAGAAACACAGTCTCTGGCAGCCACCTGGCTCTTCTGATCTCAAACTCTCAGAGGATAAAAAATGTAAAGGATAAAAACCCCACCACCTTTCTGTTGCTTCCTGTGCTAGAGAGATGAGGGTCTCCTAGAGGGACAAATTAGGCAGCAGTGGAGGAGGTACTGCGTGGGTTGTTACTTCAGCACAGTCGGGACTGGCACAAAACAAGGCGAAGAGAATAAGCAGGATGAGTAAATACAGGCAAGGGGGAGAAGCCTGCAGAAGTCTATGACACACTGCACCAGGTCGTGGCCATTGCTGTAGGAAGCAGTTCTCCCCCAAGCCTCCCCCTTATTTTAAAAACTTTCAGTTTCAAATCAAAGAATATAAAAAATTCAACACTTTTTCAGGCTCTTCCTTTCTCCCCAAACTTTTCTTCAGCTGCAGCAAATTGCTGAACTCAGCTGAATGTATAAATAGACTCAACTGCCCATTTTTATTTACTGAAGGACACAGATGAAGACATATGTTGCTGACTCAAAGAAAGCTAGTAGGGCAGGCTCACTGGCATGTAACAGCAACTCTGGGATCACTCTACATTGCCTTGAGAAAAATGTAGGTGACAGCAGCCAGCAGGTTTCCATCCTATATGCTGTCCAGTGCTTGTTCCCTTAGCATCGTTACAGCTCCTTTGACGGAGAACTGACCCCTCAGGGCCCGGCACTGCTCGTGCTTGGCAGAGACAACTACAAGCCAAGACTGTACTAGAACACTCCACTACTGAGTATCAGCAGTAATATAACATCATGACTTACAAAAAGAAGGCAATGTTGTGTCTCTACCTGCGGACTCCTTAGCACCAGAAATGAGAGAAATTGCTTTGACCTGAGCGCTCGCAGAGGACAAGTTCTTGGCACTGCTACTGGGGGTGTGACAACTTCAGTGAGGTCCTTGCTGTTCTTTTTCAGAGCAGTATTGGAGATGGCCATGGCCAGCCTGCAACTGCAGAAAAATTCCTAACCAAACTAAAACCAGAGTGGCAGACATGCCTCAATGAGGGAGATGGGCTACAAACACTTTTTTTTCCCCTTTTCTATAAAAAAGCAAAGACGGGGTTTCTAAAAGAAGCTGGTGCTGGTTACCATGGTCGTAGGAAACAAACACTCCAGTTTCCAGTTCAAGAAATAAAAGTTCCCTGTAAGTGCTGCCTAACAGCCAAAGGACACAATCATTCAATAGACCAGACTGATTCAAGCAACTTCAGGTGTTCTGGCTGCTTGCCGTTACCTCAAGCACTGCAGCTGGTAGAAACTACTGCTTATAGGGTAGGGAGAGCCCTTTCTTTCCAACTCAGCACTTGCTATAGGCCTTAGCAAGTTCTTTCTAATGTACAGAAAGATGCATACACTGGAATCTAAGTGCAAGGCTGCAAGAAGGGTCACACAGGCTCAGACCAAAATCCCTTCAGCCTACTGTTCTGTCCCCAACACTAGATCCCAAGAGAAGAGTAGAAGAACAGGCCAAGTATAAGAGGGTATTTCTCCTAAATAATCTTCTAGCCCAAGCAATTGGTAGTTCAGGGGCTGCCACACGAGCAGCAGCTTTGTATGTAATAGCCCCCAATGGAGTTTTCTTGTGTCTTTTTCTTATTTGGAACCACAAAGCATTTTAGCATTCACTGAGTCTTAAGGTAAAGCAATGAACTTTCCTGTTCAGTGCAGAAGTGCCTTTTCCTTTGTTTATTTTTCAGCCCACCTCACCACACTTACTGTGTTAGATCAGATACACATGAAAAAGGGAGATTGTCTTCCTTACCATGGGGTTCCTCAATGCACGTCTGCTCTCGTGAGCTGCACTCCCACTGCCTGTTCATGTGCTTGCAACCACACTTGGGTCCATAACAAGAGAAAACTAGAGAAAAGGCTGGCTGCTTCCTGCAAGCTAGCCACCTGGCTGTGCCAGCACCATCCTGGGCGCAGGCTATGCCTGGAATGTGGGTAGCTGGGGAGTTTTAGTGAAAGCACGGGGAGGAGAACAGGTATTGGGAGTGTGAGAGAATTTCAGATGCAAATGTACCTCCTGAGTGGGTCAGACCTAGAAGAGGGCAGGGCAGCCCTTGAGGAGTAGGTGAAGCGTGAGGGCTGCAGCAGTCAGAGTGGAAGAATGGATGTTGCACAGAAGTGGAGCTGTGGAGCTCACCTATCACAAGTGAGAGCTGAAGTGTATTTTTAAAATATTCTAATTTCTGGAAAAAAAAAAAAAAATTCCAAGTCACAATTTCATAGTAAAAGAAATGATGAAAAAGCTGATTACAAAGCTCCAGCCATGTGTTCTTGGCAAACGCTAGGTCACACCAATATCCAGTGGGGGAGTGGGAACTACATGTTACACAGGTTAAACTGCGGTATGGTTTTGTACTCCCCATATTCAGTGTTGCACACCTTGGAGAGGATGTACAGGAACTGGGGATTTTCAGTTGCACTGCAAACCTAGATCAAGTTTGCAAGCATTTGCTGGCAGCGCGCACGGTACTGATGTCTCAAAACACTATAGATGATTCGCAGAAGAGCTCGTGCCTTTAAGAGGAAACGCCTTCCAGGCTGCAAGGACAGGGAATTTCCACGCAGTAGCTTTGGGCAATTCTTCAGCAGAACAGCATGAAAACACGATATACTACAGAGCCCAGTTTTCAGATACATCCTCAGCTTCAGCTGAAACAGAGCCTCCGGGAACTCTGTTCTTTTGTAAAATAACCAATGTAAACATGCAGTAGCTGGTTAAGTTCTGCCTAGTCTGACAACAGCTATTTTTGTCATTTGCTTTGCTTGTCACTTCTCATGTATGATTTCCTACTTTTTTTCCTTCCTTCTTTTCACTACCATCTTCTTCAGACCTCAGGAAAGGGTAGTTCCTTTAAGCCCATGTCTGCTCTGCCCTTCTCTGCAATGCCTGAAATAGAATATTTCAGTGAGTGTGAGGTGAGGGCATCTGTAACAAAATGCCAATTGCTGCTTCCTGTGTATAAATATAGTGCATCTGTCACAATATACAGAACCCTCTGTATCATTCACACAAAGCAGGCATTTTTGAACCGAAGCTAGAAGTCATTTTGGAAGGTCACATCCTTCTATAGTTATTCTCCACTCAAATGTCCTGAACCTGTACAGAATTACACACTTGTACTTTGAGCTTTCAGAACTGTGTGAAAACGGACTCAAGCACATACCCTGCAAAACCTAAGTCTCAGCTCAGTTCTTGTTAAATGCAGGCCTGATAAGCTTTCTGGTGATGGGGATAGGAATTTCTGAGCAGTGCTGCTCTCTTCCCAGGAGACATGAGGAAATTTAGTTTCATGTTAAAGGTATAAAAGTTGTTTTGATTGTTTTATCCTTTCATTTGAATGTCACAGGTCATTTTGGTGTTGCAAGGGGTCTAATTTGTAGGCTACAGGCACAGATTTGCAGGGAAGAGAAGGTACATGGAGATGTCATCCCGGTTGGTCCCCTGCCTCAGCAAAGTCTGGGGTGATGTGTCCATGCTCTCAGTAACCAGCCCTGGGAGTGGCGATACAGCCCCCTTCCCATTCAGTTTGGGACTGTTTCAGCTTCTGACACCGACTTGAAAAGATCCAAGCACCAGAAGCAAAACAGGGGTGCAAATGCACCACAGCACTAGAGGAACCCTCCATGTTTGTTGCTGCTTTCATGAAGGACGTGCTACACCCGACGTGACACAAAGGCCAGCCTGCTGCACAGTGCAGCCTCCTGTGATAACCAATACAACCACTCATGCTAGTTCGTGCCTTGCTATTGAGCATCATAGACAGAAGCCTGGACTCCCCTGGTCAGAGAAAGGGTGCTGCTTATGCCTGTTCTCCACCACAGGTGGTTTTGACATCACACCACAGCTAGGACCCCTGCAGAAATCTTTCCAGTTGCACCGAGTGGTTTTGCCTTTTTATTTATAGCTCCTCTGAGAACAAGAAGAAAGCATCTTAGCAAAATTAATTCTTCAGTGTTTTCACCACATCCCTGCTAAGCAATGTTAGACATGATTTTCAGGTGAAATACTCTGCTGTGTGCCTGGCCC
This sequence comes from Actenoides lindsayi, assembly GCA_025331215.1. Taxonomy (NCBI): domain Eukaryota; kingdom Metazoa; phylum Chordata; class Aves; order Coraciiformes; family Alcedinidae; genus Actenoides; species Actenoides lindsayi. The sequence goes on from WTSP01010131.1 coordinate 54,566, forward strand.
AGAACTTGGTAATGACTTAGCTATCATCCTGTTAAAAGAGCACAACACCTCCCCCTTCGTTTCTTTTTTGAAATGCAGAATTCCCAGGTGTAAATTATTTGAGACCAGATGCTTCTGAACTTGTTTCCCCACACTCTGCCACCACCACTGGAAGAAATGTTGGCAAAACCACACTGGGTCTCCCCTGTGTTGGGTTGGTTTCATAACCATGTTATCATAGGTACCAGAGGCAGAGGGTGAACAGGACTGCTGGAAAGTGGTCTGTAGAGTTCATCTAGCAGTGAATTCTTTCAATTTCAGAAAGAATTTATTTTTTTTTTAAATTACAATAAGAACAGAACACTGTTGATTATATTGATGTTAAAATGGAAACCTGCCAGAAAGAAAGGTGGGGTTATTTCACACTTCTATTCACCAAGCAAAGGTAGCAAAGAAAGAAACTTTAAAAAGAGCTGTGGTTTTCCGGTTAGAAGAGCCTTTTTTACCTTCCTGTGTACAAGACATAAAGGGAGACTCTGAATTACTGAGTTAAACCAGGCTCTAAAGGCAAAGTACTGAAAAAAAATGCTCAAATCATCAAGCTATCAAACTTAAAGTTGAAAAAAAAAAAAGTGTGGTGCAACAGTGTATGTAGGAGTATATCTGTGACCTAAGCACTACCACTAATAGAGCTCTGCTAATTACATGTCTGGTGCCATAAAATTCAGCTTTTGATGACCGTGAAGCAGAAGGTACCAGAGCCCTATCTACGGTACATTTTCTGGTGGTCCTCATGTTACGTAGGACTGCTCTCCAGCAACAGCCCAGTTCTCTAGCAAAAAACAAGGTCCACAAAAATGGAGAGAGAAAGCAAACACAGAGAGCAGCTAGGACAAGTTCACTTTGAAGTGCTGTCATCCCACGCTGTTCCAATCAAGTCCCCCTACTGAACCAACTATAAGATAATTTTGCACAGTGAGTGAGTAAAATGGATTTACGATCAGATGCAGTTGTTCCCCACTGCTCCTCATACCTGTACTGTGATGGTTGGTGAGTGCCAAACAAGGTACCTCTCCTCAGATACAGGATGTGTTTTCTGCCTTGAAAGCAGGGGACAGGTTCTGCTGGGAGAAAGATTAAACCAAGCTCCCAAATGATGCATTCTGTAAATATCTATCCTGTTAGAGGAGAGCCACAGGGACTAGTAGGCAGCACCCTAGAGAGGTAGGGGTGCCTTTTCAGCTTTGGTGTGCTGGGTATATTTGGATAAATTCACTTTGGAAAGTATTTTGCCATCTACAGAGCAAGAACACTAAACAAGGGGTGAGCTTTATTGCAATGAGCTTCTCCTCTGAAAGCTCTGCTATTCTCCTTCTCCCCCTCCACTTGAAAAAACCATGCACCAGAGCAAACTTATTTTACAAGAGCAGCTCAACATCGCTGTACTTAAGTAGCAGAAGACCAGGAAATGGAAGGCAGCAGCCAGCGTCAGTGTTCCAGAAAACGGTAACAGTATTTTAGCCACTAGATGGCAAAAATTACCAGAAGTTGCTTCAGAGTGGCTTGTTGCACAAGGCTCTACCTGTTCCCCATTATTCCGGATTCAGAGTCAATCCTGTTTCCACCAGAAATGAATTTTGACAAATCCAATCTTTATATGTCCAGAGAGGAGTCATTTAATGAACAGACAGAGTAAATTTGTGTCCAAACCTATTTTCAATGAGACATCTGCAGGAGGTTCCACATTCAGGTGCCCAAAGGGAAGGTTCGTGTCCTGTCTTAGCTGAAGTGGTTTAACAGTCTTCCAGAATTTATCTGGAAGTGCCAGAAGTGAGTATTAAACATTAAAAAAAAAAAAAAAAAAAAAAGAAAGAAAAAAGAAAAGAGGCAAATCACAACTTTTCAGTTTTGCTTGAATTATTTTCAAGCCCAGGCTTTCTAATTTGGCCAGAGAACAAACCAATGGAATCAATTACTACCGCAATGCTAAGCAGCCTAATATACTGAGAGGATAAAACACTCTTTAGAAGTGTCCATAGGAGTGAGACATCCTCATTTTGGATGCTTTAGAATAAAGCCCTTATCATTCCTATTAGGAAGTCAAACCACGCAGCAGAAATGGGTGATAAGTACTGTACATACAAAGCAGGATGGACAAAATTAAAACCCACTTGTATGTCGGCTACACGAGTTGCTTCCATTAACCCATCCAGAGCCCTGCAATGATAGATTTCCCCGACAGATTCGGAGCATCTGCAGCACTGCTGCTGCAGCCTGCACAGCCCCACAGCCCAGAAGGCATAAAGGAACACCTGATGGATCCACGGGTCAAAGTCTGAGTTATTTATTTTCTCCCACACATAACTTGGCATGATGACATATTTGCTACTGCCTTAAGCCCCATAAAGATGAGAGATCCAATTCACTGATTTTAGAAAATTATTATAAAAATAACATAGGAAATGGCTTAAGTCTATTTGAACCTACTTATGGACTGTGGCCTTGCCCCAGTCAGCAGCTAGGGAATTGGCTGGAAAAATCTTTTGTACAAGGAGCAAAAGGCCAGAGCTTTCTGAAAAGGCCATTGGAGGCCATGCAGGGGTAAAGTGGTCACTCTCCAGGTCACAGCCAGATGTATTATTATACCAGAAGGCACAGTCGTCCTTACAGAGAGCCAGCAAAAAGAAGAAATGCTTCATATATGACGTATGATCATAAACTACTCTGGTAGCTCAGATGCCTGAAAACCAAATAAAAGAGGCAAATTGCTTTTTTCCTTGATATATAGTAAGAAAATGCTATTTTTCAGTATCCACTACAGCAATTTTTCCAGTCTTTGCATAATCTGAATAACCAGCAGCAAAGGAAAAAATCTCTGCGAACAATAGATCAACACAGCGTGCAAACAGTATGTGCAATTTGCAAGTGGCCTCTATTTTTTAAATTCCACTATTTGCCTGGTTTGGGCATGAAATTACTGGCACCCACCTCCTACTGGAAAATCCACATTAAAACCCCCAAACAAATAGTATTCCTCGTATATATTTATTTTTTCAAAATAATCTCTTAGAGCTTTTAGGTGAAAAAAAAGCTCTCTCTCCTGCTGATACTCAGTTTGTCTTTTAATTTCTGGCTTTTAATTATTTTATCTGGAAAGAATACTGTTTGTTTCCTTTTTTGTTGTGAAAAGGTAGTTTCCATCAAAATTTCACACCAGACTCATTTTTTTGCCCGATGAACTGTAAGAATGTTTAAGTATTATTAGAGCGATGCTGAAAAATATTCAACCTATCATGTTTTCCTTAGCTTATCTCAGGAGATTCACCACAACAAATCTAGACGAAAAATGGAAGAATCAAACAGCTCAATACTCATCTTTCCTGGCTGAAGGCCTTTTCCTTTTATTTCTACAAATATAGATTTGAAAGTGGATTGTGAGGCAGTTATTGCTGAGGACAGGCCCAGCCCTTCCCCTCACCTGTGCATTTTTCTTATGCCTGGCAGGGCAGCCTTGCTACTGTGAGAGCAAGCTTTGATCAGGAAACAGATGTCCAGCCTAAGTTAACACAGGGCCATTAGGATCCTCCCCATGTCTCTTAAAACTCCTGAAACAGGCCAAGGGATACAGGATTTCCCTGCCCATCTGCAGTGGCACATGGCTGGGAAGTGACATAGGTCCTCATCTGGGCTCTCCAGTAGCCAGGCTTCAGCCAGGGAGACTTCAGGGTCTTCATTAACAGGCTTTTCTCCTGGACTTCTGCCTGGAGTAGACCAGGGCTCCATGGTGACCCCAGACCTGGTTCCTTCATGGAGCAGCACACTCTGGGGCTTGAAGAGGACATTTCTGCATCTGAAAAACCTCCAAATCACACTATAGCCCTGACAAATGCCCTGCCAGGATGCAAACCCAGAGCTAGAGGTGATTATTAAGTTGAAAATGCCTTTTACAGACCACGTTCTTTCCTCTCCCTTCAATTCTATGATGGTATCTCTGGTGCTTTCTCGAAATGGACTCAGGCTTGCCAAGCCCCAGGACACCAGGCAGCCTATCAATACCCCTTCATGCCCTTCTGCAGCTCTGCACTGGTGGGGTCACTGGGCTATGCAGGTTCATCCGGACGAGCAGCATAACATCTTTTTTTGCTCATCTCCGCGCTGTATTTCACAGCCCAGCACTAGGGCCTGACTTCATGGCAGTTTCTTCTTGCTGCGTTTCTGGGATGTGGAAAACCCTTGGGAGAATCAGGGTTTCAGAGCCTCCGCAGGCTCCCTACACTACACAGCGTGAGCTGTGCCACACGGGGGGGCTCGGACAGCGTGCTTGGGAGGATGCTGCACAGCAGAGCTGCTGCAGCTTCAGGGGGCACTGAGGCTCAAAAACCTGCTGCTGCTGCATTCAACACAGAGGGTGGAGCTGTTCTTGCTCCTACCCTTCAGACTAACGTTCCAAAACACAATTCCCCTTGACCGTCTTTATTTGACTCAGTTGGAGCGTATCCACTGGCAAGGTGCAAGAACAGAGAAACGTCTGTTAACGGTCACAGTCACAGGTACCAAGGGATTAAAAAAAAGAGGGTGCACATAAACAGCAGTGCAATTCCTTGCTTCATGGAGCATTTTATTGCATTTCCTGATGGTAACAGATTGATGCTATTGTGCTTGTTAGCATGGTCAACTTTTATTACAAGACTGTTAAGAGTTCTATCGCTATATGGACCTTTGAGATTCTGAGGGAAAGTTTCTCTAGAATCACAACCCATCCTTCGAAGCCTATACTAATAAAGTGCACTTGTTTCTGCCTTACAGCACACTGAAGGCAGCATTTGAGAGGCTCAAGCAACGTAAGTATTTACATCTTCCTTTCTGACCTGGGTAAGATAGGCACACAACATGTTCATCCCCTCTAGGATCTTCCATCCTCTTCCCCTCCTCTATCTCCAACTTGTCTACCCCAATCTGTAGCACAGAGGGTGCCGGGAAAGGATACTTACTTAGCCAAGGCTGGGTACTCAAGCCAGTGCCTGGTGGCAAAGAAAAGGGCTTGTTCCTCAAGTTAGTTTTCTCTGGATCAAGTCACAAAATATCAGCTCTGTTCCCTCTTCTGCAAACCACGGACATCAAAACAGGATGTTTTCTGAATGTGCCCAAGGCTGAACAAAACCCCTTCACACACAGAAAATGCATCACCATCATAGCCAATAGGACAGCGTATCTGGCTACTGGCACCCGCTGTTTTGATAAAAACACTTTTGAAAAGCAGCTGGTGAATTAAAGTATTTTTAGAGCTTGGGTGGGGGAGCTCAACATTTCTGGAAAATGTGAGGTTCCATTTCAGAGGAACCAAAGCTGACAAGTGACGAGAAGTTAGCAGCCACTTCATATAACATCAGCCAGGTGCTCTGAAATCCAATCCATCTTTCCACTGACTGTATATGAATTCTGATTTGCTTTAGAAATTGAAAGTGTTGGAAATTCTCATATCCAGCTGGCAGTAATGCTGAAGGATGAACTGAAAGGAATAGAGGAGTTCCGAGAAAGACAGAAGGAGCAAAGAAAAAAGGTGAGGAGCTAGAGAAATTCCGAAACAGATTGGGTCAATGGTCCATGCCGATGCCCTGTCTCCAGCCATAGGCTGTGAATACTGCAAAAGATGATAAAACATGCCCCGGGTGCTCTGCTCACTCTATATACTAGACTGTGGAAGAAAATCTCTCTCTGATCCCAGCTGGAAATAAAGTAATACTATGAACTCAGGAAACAGAGGCTTTAGTCACTTTTACTCTCTGGTGTAACTAAAGATACTATTATTATTCCTTTAAGAACTTAATCCTTCCTTCTCTCTTTTTTTATACCCTTGCTAATTGGGTTTCTTTGGTATGATCCCACATGATCTCCAACATGCTCTACAATAAAGGGGGAACACAAACATTTAAAAACATAAAGCAAATGAAAATATGCTGAATGCAACACCAATATATTCTGAATTACAAATACATGGAATAAACAGCATCTAGTCGATGTTGTATAATAAAAATTTAAATATATTTAAGGCCATTTAATCTGCTATGATCTTATCAAGCTCTAAGCCCCTCAGGAAAGTAGCTCAATACAAGCAACAGTGATCACTCTTACACCTTCTCTGGCTCCATGGGGTTGAAGACAAAGATGGGACAGTCACTTAACAATGAAAGCACTGATTGATGGTGAAGTAAAAAAAAATATCCAGTTCTCTGCTAATTTTAAACAGACAAAAATGCATATGGCCAGTATTCAATGCCATAAAAATCTTGTGTCTACAAACCTGACAAACAGCAATGTGGAATTGCAAAGAACTCTGAAGACAAGAGTGGGTAAAACCAGTGCTGCTACTGAGATTTGAGGTCCACGGTGACCTGATCAAGCAAAGAAGACATATAAAGACAGACAGCATGCACCCATCAGCATTTGTATGGCCCCCACTGCTTGTAACTCAACTGGAAACAGTTAGAGGGGCTTGGAAAAAAAAAAAAAGGAATAACTGCTTTGGAGCCTTAGGTGAGTTTTTTCCTCCATCCAGCATGTGGCTGTGAGGAAGTCAACACCAGACATGCTAGAAGGTGTCAGCATTTTTAGTGACCTCCCAAAATGCTGTGATCTGTTGCACTGTAACTGCTCTCAGGACTGTGCTATTCAGCTTGATGCAAAGCAAGGCTCTGGTTAGCCCCGGAGAGAATTCTGCTTGAGCAGCACACAAAGATGAAAGGACCAGAAGTCCCACTGAAGAAACCCATACCCTGCCAAGTAGGAGCATATCTCACTGTCACATAAAGCTGGGAATATCACAACTAAAGCCATAAAAGAGAGTTCGGTACTGTCCTTCCAATGCTAGCCAGATGGCATGGAAATCAAATCGCCTTGAGCATACATTTGCCAGAAGCAATGCAATATAAACCACACAGGAATTTTTTGTGTTCGAGATGGACAACTGTCCTTGCTCACATGGGTAAAACACTGGTCTGAGTCTGCAAAGATGTGGGATCAAGCTCTCTCACCAGGAAAGGAACTCTGCTGGCAGAGCTGATGGGCACTGGGACTGGGTGTTATGCTATTGAATCTCCTTAAGGGGAGCGGGGGGAAGGGGAGGAAGAAAAGGAATATCTACATCCTCTCTGCTATTAATGGAAATCACTGGAGCAGTGATTATTTTTTTTTTACCTGTCACTTTGATGCTCTTTGTAGCATTTAGAAACCTGTCATTTATAAAAGCAGAGGGAAGTAATTTTCCCCTCAGGCATGTGGCTTATAGAAAGGCCCTGACAATGGCTTTCCTAATCCTGCCACTAAAAAGGTGAGGAAGAAGTCCGAAGCAAGAAATGCTTACTTCTGTGTGTTTCTTACAGTATGAGTCTGCAATGGAGCGCATACAAAAGAGCAAATTGTCCCATTATAAGAAAACAATGGAGGTAAGCAAGGTTTTATAAAGGCTTCTTGGTGCAAACTGGCTCCCGTTTGAGACAGGGTGAAATCTGTATCGCACGTATCTATATTTAAAGAAAGGCCAAGAATGCGTGAGCGTGCAAGAGGGTGTGTGAGAGAGAGGATGCGATTCCTGCTAGGAGGAAGAAGCAAATCCTCCCTGTTGCATGCACTGAAAAGTCTCCAAAACAAATACTCAGAAAGTTAATGTGGAATGAACAAATCCCCAGCTCAAATGATTTATTTCTTTCTAGGCAAGGACACTTACAGGAGCAAATGTAATTTTTCAGTCTGTGTAAATACAATTTTTAAAATGGTGAGGGAATCTTGTAAACAGGAGGAAACCTGTCCAACTGGAAAGCTTGCAGGTGCAGCAACTGCAGGCAGCTGGTTTTGGTTTCCAATGAGCAAATGCCTCTAAAGAAAAGTAGTTGCAGACCTGTCAGTGCTACAGCTGGAACTGTACTAACTATTTCTATTTAAATGTGGTTGTTCTAACTGAATCAGGGAGGTCTTTTGGTGCAAGTAAGGATTTCTGTTGCTTCTGGGGACTACACCAAGACCTATGGGGGTGCTGGCTCTGTCTCACAACCTGGAGCAATGGGCAAGGCAGCACATGAACTTCAGACACCTGATGGTCCCAGTGACACTGTAGAAATGACAACCCATCCCCCCTGGCAACCTGGGAATGTGGGCTCCTAATTGGCTCTACACTGTAGCTCAAGATGCCTGATGCACTGATAGTGCTAGAGCTGCTGGGTGTCTTTGTGACCACACCTGGGGGGAGCTGACTGCAATTGCACAGAGCAAACAATTTTAGAGCTGCAAGAAAAGACCCAATTTATGCTGGCAACTCCTACTCCCATTTTTCAACTCTTTTTCTATCTTCTTACGGTGTTCACTGTGATTTTTTTCTGTCGACCAAACTTGGGCACTGCTTTGCTCTGTCGGACTGCAAACCAGAAAATGCCTAGAACATAATGCTGGAGACAGCCCAGCCTCGTTCCCTAACCCAGACCCTCACATTCGGTTTCATTTCAACACAGTCAAAGAAGACCTACGAACAGAAGTGCAAGGAGGCGGATGAGGCTGAGCAGTCCTTTGAACGGACAAGTGCTTCAGGCAACCAAAAGCAAACAGAAAAGGTACCTTACAGTGCTATTTAGAGAGAAAACTGTGGTGTTGGGGTTCTTTTTTCCTTTTCAAGGTACAAGAGAATACAATTGAACAACCCAGTCTGCAAGATGTCAGGGGCTGCTTTCCCTTCTAAACTCCTTAGAATCAAAATTAAAACAAAGCACCTTCCCAAGCAGTTCTTCCTTCACAAACTCCTTCGGTGACTCTGATCTTGTTCTGCAACAGGACAAGTGTTTTAAAAAGGTGGGGAAGGGACTAAATTATCTAATTAATTTATCCCAGGCTACAACCTCATTGCTCTATGAATGCTGAAGGGAAACTGAGATTTTTCTCCAAAATTATTCATAACAAAAAAAACCCCCAAGTCAGAAGTATGTCATGCAGTTAGTTTTGCCTTTTGGTAGTTTACATTTAGTAGGCATAGTATCTTATGTTAAAATGCAGATTTTTTCTCAACATTTTTCTCCTTATGGTTAGTTTAATTTCAACTAAATTTACAAACTCAAAAATAAATCATTGGAAATTAAGGCACTGCAGTCCTTCACTGCATCGTCTTGATACTTGTCGCTGACAATTCACTAACTTTTAATGGGAACATTTTACAGCAGAACAGATGGAGAAAACAAAATAAATGAACTCCCTTTGGCTCGATAAAAATCAGTGCAGTGTAAGCAAAAGGATCAAAAAATCATCTCAAGGAGCAGGGAGGATGAAGACTCTAAAAACAGCATCAGAAATTCATATTTTATTTCCAGCATTTGCTAATGTTTGACGAACAAAACCCTCCAGGTTAGCTGTAAATAGAGGGTGAAATCCTGGCCCTACTGAAATTACACCAGGCCACTTAGCAACTTCAATGGCATCAAAACCCGACCCAGCTCCTTTCATGCAAAAGGATCCCAGGGCGCTTCATTGCCGCTACTTTCACACACATGCCAGCGCATTTGAAATGCACAGAGGCATCTCACAAGAAACACGTCAGCTGTTTAATTCCGCACAGCACTCGCAAACAGTTTGGGCCAGAAAGCAAATAAGAATGAAGCTTATGTTCCCAGCTTACTACACATTTTCTAACCAGCTGTGATGAGGAATATGGTCATAAGAACCCCCACCTGAGCCTAGTCTTGAAGGGCAGGACAGAAGAATGTATAACACTGATGTCTAGAGCTGTGCATTAATGTGCTGTCATCACCATCTGTGCAGAAAGACCTGGCAGTACAGAGCTGTCAATAATAGCTGTATTTTCATTTGTTAAAAGCTGCAGGTTTTTAAAAAAGAAAAGTTCTACTTAGAGTGAAATTTGCTTTTAGGCTTCCGAGTTGTTATGGGAAATAATCTGGCATTTGCAATGTATTTTAAAGACTGTGTTCTTTTCATCTCTGTATTACATGAGGAGCTTGGAAGATGAAGAACTCTAACTGCCATTTATTTCGGCTTATAAATATCTATTAGAAAAGCACATCAAACACTGGAGAAAAAACAGCTCAGCTAGCAGACACAAGCTTCTGTCTGGATCATGCTAGCACTGAGCTCCTCTGGCAGGGAAGTTTGCGTGGAAAAACACAAATTACCAGATTTCCCTCGAATGCAGTGGGCCTTGGTCTGCATCCGTGAAATTCTGGTCCCTTCTTCTCCAAAGTACACGTTCAACAGAACTATGCATAAAGGCAGGACAGCCAATGAGTGCTTGCAAGTTTAAGCCTAGAAGGGGAAAGAGAGCAGGCAGCACAAATACTAGGGCAGAAGCAAAAAATATGGTCAGAAATTAATTTGGGGTGTTTCTTTTCCTGTTTCAGAGTCAGAACAAAGCCAAGCAATGCAGAGACGCAGCAAAAGAAGCAGGTGATGCTCTATTTGCAACTGAACTAAATATTTTTGTCAGCAAAGATCTACCAGCACACTGATTTTGATAGAGCACCACCCAAATCATAGAGTAGAATAGAATTATTATGGTTGGAAAGGACCTCTAGGATCATCAAGTCCAACTATCATCCCAACATCTCCCTAACCACTAGACCATAGCCTCAAGTGCTACATCTACTCGTTTTTTAAACACCTCCAGGGATGGTGACTCCACCACCTCCCTGGGCAGCCTGTTTCATTGCCCAACCACTCTCTCAGTAAGAATTTCTTTCTAATATCCAAGCTAAACCTCCCCTGACGCAACTTGAGGCCATTTCCTCTCGTCCTACCATTAGTAATTTGGGAGAAGAGACTGACACGAGCTTCACTACAACCTGCTTTTAGGTAGTCGTGGAGAGCAATAAGGTCTCCTCTCAGTCTCCTCTTCTCTAGACTAAACAACCCCAGTTCCCTCAGCCGCTCTTTGTAAATCACCCAGGCTCGCTCTGTTTCCCAAAGTCCCATATCCAAAGATTATTGAAGAACCTTCTGAAGAATGGCAGCCTAATAGTCATCTACATTCACTTTACTCTGTGGAAATCCAAGTCTCCTGCTTTCATTAATGAATTTAGGGACTTCAACCAGGAAACTTGGTCTTATGGAAGAACTTTGAAAGCATAAAAGAATGACACCCAAATCGCCCTCATCCAGCCCAACCCAGATACACAGTCCCCAGGTTTCCTGTACAGAAGCACGGTAGCATTCTTGAGTCAGAAACACAGTATAGGGCCAGAAGGACAGGTCAGCAGACATCTGAGCTGGGTCATGAGTTCAGACTTGTCCCTCACTGCTCATAGAAAGGTTTACACTAAATCACATGGCTTATCTTGCTGGCCCAGCACGGAAAGAGCTTAAGTATGCTCAGAGCCCAAGCACGGTCCAAGCTCTTCACCTCTGAATCTGCATTATCCCCACTGTAAAGTTCACATATGATCTGCAAACCACCAAGAGAGAATCCTTAGTCTAGTATGAAGTTGCAAAGAAAAAAAACAACAGATATCCTTATGGCCACCAGTTTCAAGCTCACACATTCTTGTGATACTGTAGCAAATCACCAGCCTAAAGTCTAAGAATCACAGCAAAGTCCTTGTGGGAGGAAAAAGGATCAAGTCTGTCCCATTTTTTTCCTAACTATTGGGTTTCTATTTTGTGTCTCTGTGTTTACAGAGAATGTGTACAAGCAGAACATTGAGCAGCTGGATAAGGTCAGGACAGAGTGGGAACAAGAACATATCAAAACCTGTGAGGTAAACATTGACTTTTACAGCAATATAATTCTGTGCTCCTTATTTTATCCTGCTTGCAGGTATCAGTCTAAAACCTGAGATATCGTCTCAAAGGTTTTGCTGTTTGCTTTCTGTGGAGTCTCAGTAGATGTCTTTGCTAAAATACTGCAAAAGCTAGAGTTCATTTAGACATAGCTGCTAGCTGTCTTGCTTGTTTACACTCTCCTTGCTCCTTCAGCGTATGTATGTAAATATAAAGGAGGGGAATAAGTGCAAAGGTGTGAGAAGTGGAGCAATATATGAGCTGGCACAATATATTTGCAAGCATTTGCTGCCAGTTTTTACCCACAACTTAACATAAGAATACACTACCTTAAGGGATGACCTTCTATCAGAGCCAAGATAAGGCTGGTTCTCAAATAACTGCTTTGTGACAAAATGTAATTTCAGTAAAAAAAGAACAGAAATGTAGAGATGAAAATTTTTTTAGTTTAAAAAATTAATTTCAAAATTGAAACAAGCAGAATCCCATTAATCCATTAAAATGAAAAAAACAAAAGATTCCCTTTAGATTATGTTTTGCAAGAGGCTTCCAGAATGGCTTGATCCAATGTCAACACAAAGGTTTTTGTGTTTTGTTTTGGTTTCTTTTTTTTTAAATCTCACAAGTTCAATGGAGATGAAAATTAACATTTTCTGGCTCAGCTAAAAAATATGTACAGTAGCATTCTGAGAGCAAAGATATCCAAGCCACTCAGAATCTTTATTTTGCATAGCACTTTATATCACCTGTGAGAATATTTGCCCTGCAGCACGGAGTCATCTTGCAATTGAAGGGTGGTGGTGATAAAGTCTCTGTTTCCATTTTGCTGAGGATGGACAAGGAGATTTGCACAATTTACAGGAACTGGTCGACATCCAAATCAGCCATACATTTGGTCACATGAATCCTTCGGATAAATTTGCCCATCTGCTAGAGTATGATTCTGCTATGTTTACTTGTTGCAGGGTTTATTTTCACATAAAATAAAATGCTGGGAGCACAGCTTTCCAGTTCTCTGCTTCCTTTATCTGGGAAGGACTGGACAGTCCTACGGCTGGCACAGCAGACTTTCCACAGAAATTGTGCCAAGCCTTAATTCTTCCAAGATGCACACTTCCCCCCCCTCCTTAAAAAGCCAACAAACAAGCAAAGTGTTCCACAACGTAACACACATCATTCCTCCCACATGGCTAAATTCTGAATAGCTCACAGAGCCTTTGGTCTGCCTGCTGCTTCATTCAAACAACCATTCATAAAGAAAGGGCAGTATAACGCCTTCTTTCAACAGTGCTTGTAAATAGAGGAACTAATAGGTTTTTTTTTAAGGCATTTAAAATTAGTAACTAGTACAAAAAGCACCTTAAGACTCCAAACTTCTGGCTGCATAGTGGGGAACCTGGAAGTGCTGCAGTTGCTTAGGTCTCTAGCTCAGCACTGGACATCCATAGCCCAAAAACCTTGGCCAGCAAGTGGCAGCAGTGGGACAACCTTCATCACAGGTCACATATTCCTTGCCATGAGGTGCCCAGGCTTGCTAGCAATCTGCCACGAGAAATGTTGAGTTGTACTTTGTAAAGGGCCTGACAAACCCATGGTCACTACACTTGCCTCTGATAAGCTGCATTTCCCAGCAGGACACCATTTACCTGGAAAATTCCCAGTTGGCTCTTCTGCTATTTCAGCAGCCCCTGAGGGGCTAGGCTGCAGCTACAGGCTTTTTGTTCAGAATGGATATTGAAATACTCATTCTCCACCCTTCAGGTTCTCTATAAAAGCTTTTTCTCTCAGCAACTGTTCCCAATGCCAACTTATTCCCTTGGTGGACCCCTTCTTTCAGTTTGGTTTGTTTTTGGGGTTTTTTTTTGTGATAGCAAGATATTAGATGGCAGGCAGCATACCCAACTGAATGTATTACTGAATGTTGTATACATTTGTGGTATTCTGGACATAATTACTAGGAAATGGAGATAGAAACAGATGGCTGGAAGCATCTGAGCTTTTCACACCTCACAGAAAACCAAAAATTGATGTTCTACTTATAACAGTACAACTTACAGATAAGGGTGGTTTGGGTTTTTTTCTGAAGTTTTTAAAGAGAGAATTTATCTGCCTCTTCCTCCAACTCAGTTCTCACTTCTCTCTCTTCCCCCTTCATTATTCCCAAGCTGTGCAACAATATGAGAAAATCAGAGAGATGAAGGGAGTAAATGCTGAAGAATGAAAAACACCTTCTCTTTACCATGAAAATAACCTTAGGAGTTGCTTCAGTTTGTTTCTAAGAGCCTCAGATTGTTTCAGAAGGGAAAGGTTGGAAAGGTTTTAGAAGGCAGAGGTGGATAGTTTGGGCTCTGCCTCTAATTTAAATACAACCCTTTCATGTCAGTACTCTACTGATTTGTTAAAGATCAAATTTCAATGCAACGGGCAGACAGGACCCTGAATGAAATCCTTGACAGTAGAGGCAGCACTCAAATCCAGATCCTGATTCCTCTCCCCTGCAAATAACTAACTACCTAGAGACTACGCCACATCTCCTCTTTGGCTTTAGGTCTTCCAGCTCCAGGAGTGCGACCGCATCACCATCCTCCGCAACTCACTGTGGGTTCACTGCAACCAGCTCTCCATGCAGTGTGTGAAAGATGATGAGGTAGGGGCACCTGCCAAGTAGTTTCATATGCCGAGGTGGAAGAGGAGGAGTAAGAGTGCTCTAACATCACAGCACTAGCTTGCCCTTCTCCACACATGTTGTCTGCCTCCAGCAAACTGGCTATTGTGCACGTTCGGGGCCGGAGGGGGTGGGGGGGTGACGAGTATTCTCAGTCTAGCTGAATGTCCAGTTGCATATATTCAGGCTCAGGCACAACTTTCAGAAAGGCATCCAGTCCTGGTCTCAAAACTGGAATACATAAAGAATACACTAGTTTTACTTTGAATGATTGTTTCCTGCCATTAACTTCTTTATTGCATTGAAAAGATCTGGACTGTCTTCATTGCCCTTTCTTTAAAAGAATATCCAGAGCACAAATAAACAATTGTGTTTACAATAATGTTTGTTTGTACAGAGGACAGGTTTGTACCGATCCAAATGTGTACCAAGTATAAAGTGTCTCTTAAGGGGAAAATTATTAGAAGAGCAGTAATCATTGATTCAATGTGAAATGTTAAAAATGAAATTAAATTCTTGGATTCTGTTTTGTAGCTGTATGAGGAGGTTCGGGTGAGCTTGGAGAACTGCGTTGTAGAGTCAGACATAGACTACTTCATTAAGACTAAAATGACAGGAACACAACCTCCAGGTAATTATTCCTATTGGCCTTGTCAAGTGAGTCAGCCCTTCGGCTGAGGCCGCAGTGGTGCAGCACATGTCCTCTGGGGAGGAAGCCAGCTGGAGTTGCTGCTGCTCTAGCCCTTCACTGGCACCCACCGTGGCCCCTTCCGTGTGCCGCCGTCAGTCCCTGGGTGGCACTGGAAGCGGGAGAGCCGAACGAGCCAGGTTAAAAATAACCCTCAAAAAAAGAAAAAAAACTCGGTTGTTTTAGCGTTGCAACCCGGCTCATTTCACAGTACAGCTGAACTGACACACCTCAGGAGGTGACAAACTGCCTTGCAAAGATGGAAACCTCAGTTTCCTGCAGTATTGACAAATTAGAGCCAGCTTATGGTGTAACTGCACCCTGGTGTCCCCTCAACAGAGATGGTGCCTCATTTGCAGCACAGAGAAGACCAGCCTTTCTATTCTGCTTTGTCGCACCTGCCAAATGTGGAACAACACCTTTTGCCCTCTCAGGAAGTTGTCTGTAGAAGGGTAGCACTCTAGCTGGAGGAAATTTTGAATGCAATTGGCTTTGGCCCAGCATGCAGAAGCTATGTAAGGTTCACAGACTCCATTCAAGCCAAAGCTGCCTTTTCATTGACTTCAGTGATGAAAAACTCTGGGCTGAAATGGAGGCTAAGACATCAAGGGCTAAAAGCAGTTGTAAAATGAAAACATGCTGCTCCAGGGTAGGAGTTCTCCTGACACATCACCAGAAACGAGGCTATCTAATGTTCAGCATGGTCGAATACAAACCACACCACTTCAACCTGAGCTACAAGATGTTTACAGACTGAGTGAATACTTGCACTTCGGTGCAACTGCTGCAATGAAGAAAGACTCAAAGCTTTTGAGAGAAAAATCCCTCTTTCAGCTCTTCATTAGCTGATGATACAGATCTATGCTGAAAAGTTCTCTTCCTCCTCTTTTTTAATCTGTGCACAGATACTGCTTCACTTCCACTGTCTGCCCTGGCACCACACTGCTACATCAAAGAGGAAATCCTTTTGTATACCCTCAGCAGTATCTTCCATTCAGAGTGGGGAATAAGCTATACTGAAGTGAGAAATTTTATACTGATAGAAACCTTTGTGCTAGGAGTTGCATGGGCATAAACATCAGCAGTATCCTGTCCCAGGGGGTAATTATCTCGTACAGGAACAGCTTACGCCCCTTGGATTTCATCGCAGAGCTCAGAGCTGGCAGCAGTTACACCCCAGGAACTTCAGCAGAGCTGGACCCTGCCTCTAGCTCAGCGCTGAGCTACCCAAGGCCTCTTTTTCACTCAGCCTGTCATTACACCTATGATGATTAAGCGTTGGGATTCAGGCAATTTTTAAAAACTAATATATTGATACCGGTGCACTGGATGACATTTTGCTGCTATAGTTTATTCTTCTTCACATTGGGGATTTAAATTCACTAACACAGGAGCATTTACCAAGGAAAAACTACATTTTCACTGACAGAAGGCAGAACTGTGCATTGCAACAGTGTGAAATAACTTCTCTATACTAAGAAATTTGTAATTCTCAGCTAGGTGTTTTTTTCCTATGTGAGATTTCTCATTCTCCAGTTGCCTAGGCAATTTTCTGCAAACAACTCTTAGCTATGTCAGGACTCATTTCTAATAAGAAATAGGTGGGAAAAAACCCTTGAGAGCTTTATGAAAGGCAAAGAAACAACGGACTTGCCTTTTTTTTGTTTTTCCTTTTGCCACCTTCTAGAAGGTGACATGTTCCAGAATTAACATCCTAGTATTTAAACAGCTCTGGCTAATGAGTTTGCACAGTAGCACATGGTGAGCTGTTGATCTGTTTTGTTATTTGCAAAATGCAGGAAGAAACCACATATGGTTTTGCAGTGTGTAGCAGAAGACCTTCATCCTGAGCAAACCTTTTGGTTTCCTGATACTGTTTGCTCACTCCCATCTTCTACCAGATCTTGTAATGCATTCTAGACTAGAAACTGCATCAAGGTAACAATCTAGAAGCATAATAGGGGACCCTTAAATTAGTCAAAAAACTCCCTAATTACCGTGAGTCTTATTTGTAAGGACTCTTCACACTCACTAGTTGTATACACCTGTTCTGCTTATGATCTTGGCTGACCCAATGTGAGAATGTCAACACAACCTTTAGCCCAAGTCCAGCGTCTTTCTTGATTTACTGGTATCAGAACTGAGATAATACAGTATCACAGACTTCACTCATGTTGGTTTGGCTTTAACAAAGAGAAGGCAGAAAGGGTGCGTGGCCACCAGCTCTAAGCAACTACACTGGGAGCTATGAGATGAAAAATAAATAAATCCATCTGTAACTATTTCATCTGTAAAGCTAGACTTGGAAATGGTCTCGATTTCACTCTTAACAACACCATAGGAGAGAGTGAAGGAACTGTAACATAACTGTGTTTGAGAGAACAAAAAACAAATATCACTGGTTAAACAGCAAATCAGCTCTCAGGAGGTGGAGGGGGAAATAGAACAGGTAGGGAGACACTCAAGCACAAGCATTGACCAGCAAACTGCTCATTACTGCTGCTGGTGATAATGTTCAGAAATCTCCCCAGTTCTGACCAAAATTCCCGACTCAATGCAATAAGAAAAAAAAGAAAGAAAACACACTGCAGCCAACTGTATCACAAACATGGTCCTGGGCTCACAGTGACCCTGCTCTTGTCCCTTTAATCCTGAGCTTCAAGGCAACAGAGGCAGCAGTCATGGAGGAAGCTGCCTTCTTAATTTAGGGTTAGCTGCAGCTATTAGAACGGTACTTCAGGACCATCGTTGTGCTTGTCTCAGGTCAAGCATGCCTTTCTACCAAGGACATGTCTGCTTACAATCATTTGAATGGCTTTTGTCAAGTCCCCAGGTCCTCCTGAGCTGCTCCAGCCACTTTAGAAGTGAGCGCAGATAGCTGCTGTATTGCAGGTGCTCCAGCAGCCCTGACAGTTGCATTCTGGTGGGAAGAAAAAAGTTTTGCCTGTTCAGACATCTCATTTTTTTATTGCCCTGTTACAGATGCAATAGGGTATGAGAACTACTACAGCAGAGAAGCAAACAGAGGCAACAGCAGCCCAACCCAGTCTTGTGGGATGATGAAGAGGTGAGTGGCAAACTTCAGTTCCCAGAACAGGTATTTTCTCTATATGAACAGCAGTGTATGATGACAGAAAACAGGACCTGGAAAGTTCTTACTTTTTTTCACTGTAGCAAAAGGCAGCTATCTATCAGTAAATATCATTTGTCAGAAGAAGTAAACCTATGAAAACCAGTCAGAGTAATTTTACCATGGCCTAGTGGGAAGAGAGACAGGGCATGAGTTCCTAAAACAATTAGTTGGCCAGCAGTGGATAACAGTCCCTTATTTCCTCTTTCCTAGTGAGTCACAGCACACAGCAACAAACCCACTTTGTTCAAGGGAGGGCAAAGGTGAATCTTGCTGGGAGCAAAGGCTGGGGAGAGCTGTCTTTTTTGGCAGTACCTCCTGGCTTACTACTCACTGCCCAGCTGAGCGGAACAAAGAGCTTCTCTCTGTATGGAGACTAATGGAAAAAACACTTAGCAGAATAACTGTGATGATAGGGAGGTGATTTTTCTTTTTCTTATCCATTTATGCAGTTATATCAGCAGAAGAGCATGGTACATCTGTTGGCTTTATTTTTTACTAAACCAGCTAATTCACAGTGGGAATGGCATCATATTTAAAGCAGAAGAGCTTTATATTTTGACAAGCCTTATTACAGGGCAAAGGCAAGAAACAGGATGCAATCTCCCCATTTAAAATGTGGTCCAGGCCTGTTAACGAGCTGTTAAGATTTATATAAAATATTTTGGTTTTCAGTGGAAAACTGGATCTTCTATACTAATGGATTCTAATGCTGCATCCTATACAGTTACAAAATACGATTGTACTGTCATTTAGAATACAGCTGCGCACTGCATGGCCAAGTAGCCTAGAAAGACTCAGGGTCTTTTTTCAGAAACTGTTGAGTTTGGATGTCCATTTTCCAGAAACATTGAGTGTTCATCAGCTGAAAAATCAGACACTTTAAATATGCCTTATGCTTGCAATGCTATTTATATCTGTGCTTGAGAATCCTAACCCATTTTCTCACTTTACTTAGCTTCCAGCAGTCAGCTGTGATATAGAAAATAACTAGCGATAGATTAAAAAAAACAAAACAGGAAAAAAAATTTCAATTTCACTTAAACTCACAGTTTTTAGAAAAGCTCGTTATATAAGCTGGTTTTTTTAAACTGTCTCTAAGGAAAACTGATACAAAGAGATGGTAATCTCTTACAAACAAATGATAATTCTCATATATTAATGTTGTAAAATAATTAGAGTTTTGAACCATAAGCCTTTGGGTCACTAACAAAATACTCTTTGATGCATTTTATGCTGAACTTAGTGACAGCTGATGATTCAGTATTCTGCTGCATTTTTTAAATAAATATTTTAAACTGAAGATAAATATATCTATAACATAAATGAAAATAGCCAGCCACAGGAAGAGGTGACATCTACCCAGTGCTGCGGCAGATGGAAGGTTGAGTCAGACAGCTGAGGTGAAAGAACGGTCGTACCCGGTCCTGTTTGCTCATTTTGTTACTGGCTTCTCTTGGTTCTGCAGATTCTCCGAACTACTGCATGGAAGCAGCAAAAACCACCTGGAGAGCGCCACTCCTTCAGCCCCTCCTCTTGGTATGCCTCTTCAGGAAATAAATATACCAGATGTGTTTGGTTTAGATCATTGCTAAGTCAAGCTCTGACATGGAGCAGAAATGGTACAGCAGATATTCACATATTGGCAGTCAGGAATAAGAGTAGTCTGGAAACGAATTTAGCTTGGAAGTGTATTAAACAAATTCCCTAGTGTAATGTGCCAAATAATCCATATAATCTTCCAAACCTTTGTCTAGGCAAAAGGGAACTGTACATTCAGAACACCACAGTCTGACTTAGGTAACAGTTTTCTCCTAAAGCAGAATACACTGCCTCTAAAAAGCCCGGGAGAATATCTAAAGGTCTTAATAGTTCAAGTACATGCCTAATGAATGCAAATAACCATCTTGTTTCACAATTACACTGTCTCACTGTAGCCCTTGCAACTAGGCATTTATCAGGTGACATTTAAAACACAGTATTTTGACTATGCAGAAAGTAATAGCTTGTATTTATTGGTTTGATTTAAATCAAAAGCATCATTTTCTTTAGGCAGGAATCACAGTTAAAAAGAGCTGATTTGGAACAGCTTTAAAACATAATCAGATGAATTTCTCTTGTTGGGCCTGCCTGCTTGGGCACCCAGAATTGAAGCCCAGACTGTCTTACTGGTTGCCTTTGGTGCTCAGCCACGGGACTCTCTAAGGCTACTGGCCGCCAGCCAGACCTGCCAGGCACTGACTGAGGCTCGGGCACATGTAGCGCAATGCAGGATGAAGCAGTTGAGGTAGTCACTCCTTCCGAGCGTCACTAGGCTGGGGACAGGAGGGGAGAGCATTCTCCGGACAAAACCCTCGGGAATGGCAAACACTCTCTGCGTTCAGCTTATTCAACAGCTCCCATGCTCATCTTTCAAAATCTGAAAAGTCCAGGAGGCCACAGCGCTCCTTAGAGCAGGAGAACTAAACCACGGATTGACTGGGGGAAGGTCCAGGCACCCCAGCTGCTCTGTGCGTTGCTGGAGCGCTACCGTTCCTTTGAGAAGTCACACACAGCAAACTTCCGCTCGCCTCAACAGCGGGGGAAGCTCTCGGGCAGATACTGGGAAGGAGTAAGAGGTTTCCCTACTTATAACAAGCTGGATTAAAACAACATATGCCAAAAAAGTAATGTCAGTGACAAATAGCTATCCGGGAACTACATAAACAACTAGAAAATGTCTGGTGATCGATCAGCACGATATTTACTATTTTTCTTAAGGGATAAAGAAAAGCTCTATTTGAGTCACTGAATTGCTAGCATTTTATACCACCAGTAGCAACCATTTAAAACCACTTTAATCATAGCATTTCCCTCTTTGGACCATTTGGATTGTGCTTTAGCAGGGTAAACATTTTTTCCCAACCTGGATGAAACCAAAGCTAGTTTCTGACCACCCACGAAGTTCAGTGGGTGCATTGTCATCTAATTAATGGGACAGAGTTTTTGTGCAAGACTTTACATACAGTTCACAGCAGCTTTTCTATAGATGTACATCTCCAGACAGAGGAAGAACAGAAACCCTTGTATTTGTGAACTCTTGCATATGATCCCATGCATTTATAAGCAACTCAACTCTTTGTTTTGGTGATGTTTATTTTTCCTCCTTCCCCCCACCCCCCAGCAGAGAAAACAGACGGAGTCTATGCGTCTATTTTTGTAAATGAACAAGCTGGAATCACATCATCACAGGACTACAGAGTACTTTATGACTACACAGCCCAGGTAATGAAAGTCTTCAAAATAAATATCTCACAGCATCAGATTTAAAGTAGATTACGTTGAGCCACACATCTTGAAAGCCTTAGTTCTGTGAAGGAGATGTTATCTTCACTTTACGGGCAGGGACACTTAAAATACTGTGGGCCAAGGTCACATGCAGAAGCCAGGAACCTCAACTGCCAGTTCTTGGTGCACATCACCATGATGCCTCAGGATAATAAGATTTTTTTGCAAGTGATTGCACATTAGTAATTAGTGTAACTAGGGAAAATGGCTACCAATTCCTCATGTGAAGGAGATGCGACAGATTTTTATCTAGGAACTCTGCTCTATTTGATCTCACTTATAATCTGGAGAGTCCTGCTCCTGTTTAACATGCTGGCTCTCCATGCTAGAAAAGATGGAATCTCAGTAAATGACACTTTCCTTGTACTTTCATGTTACAAGTTTGAAGGTTCCTGTCATTAGCTTTAGATCAGCAGAAGGAGCAGCAGCCAGGAGGTCTCAGAGTGCAGAGAGACCTTCACACCAAGGGACCTGCCATCAATAGCTAACATTGAAGAAATGCTGGCATGTGATAAAACAGATAGCCAGATAAATTATGAAAACAGAGAAAGGGCTGGAAAGGAGCACTTTCTCTTAGGTACAGCAGCATTTGACACCTTTTATTGTATGCTCTTTCTTTTTCTTTGTTTTAAACACTCTTTTATTATTTGCCTGGAATTTCACCCAAACACAGCTGAAAGTACCTCACTGTTAGTGCCAGTTCCCCTGAGAAGACAGCTGGATCTCTCTGTCAGATCCTAGCTCTAGGAGTTGCCTTAAAAATGTGACACACATGAATATTTCCTGCTGAGAAAAGCACCTGTTACTACTTTCAGTATATTGCATATCGAGGCCTCTCATTTTTTTAAGTCCATTTTTACCTACTCAGGTACATTGCATTTAGATTTAGCTGACATGTCAAGTATCTGGAAGCCTCTCTTACCCTGTTTTCTATTTTACCACACTGCGGGTAGCAAAGTGGTTTCCTACGGAAAATAGGACAGCATCACTGAACGGGCTGATAGCTGCCTGAGAGCCCAGCAATAGCTTACCTGAAGCTACTCCATTTGTCTCAAAGATAGAAGTCACCTATCTCAGGAAGAGTCACTGTGCCTCCACTGGTCACCACTGCTTCCTATTAAAAGAACTGAAGAGACCTACTTAAGGCCTGGATTAGTAGAGACACTGTTATCATCTCCCTTGGGAATTAAGTTCACTGTTTTATTTAGCAACACCTGCAGGCCTTGGAAAGGTCATGGTTAGCTGGTTTAGGACAGTCACATTTAACCCTTTTCAACCTTCCTCAATGATACAACAGTCAAGTTGCTCAGGGGGAGACACTGCAAAGGATGGAGGAAATGTGAAGATTTTAAGGAAACAGCCAGCTCAGTAAATTCTTAATCCCTCACTGTCTGGTATTTCAGGCTTGTTTCCAACCAGGACACTGGAAGACTGCTGATGAAAGGCAGGGTGAAACAACCCCACTAGATAAGTGCTTGGGCCTTCCTGTGCTCTTAGGCTAACCGCATTTCTTTTCCCTGTCTTCTTTCAGAATGTGGATGAACTGGACATCAGTGAAGGAGATATTGTAGTTGTCATTGAAGAAAATGAGGATGGCTGGTGGACGGCAGAAAGGAATGGGCAGCGAGGCTTTGTGCCAGGGTCTTACCTCGAAAAGCTTTAATGAAAAGAAGCCCCAGTCCATGGACTTTAAAAATATTCCATTACTGAAAACAAACAGCACACAAGGTCTGCTTCAGCTGACAAAGGGCAACCCATAATAATGTCTTCTACATTTACCAGTCAGGAAATAACTAACTGATGATGCTTTCCTTTTCCTTCCTCTTGCCCCATCCCAGCACCTCCTAGCCTACACTGTCTGCAAAAACCATCTTCACCTCAGCGAGACTAGGACTTGCATTTCCTACCAAAGTTCTTCCTCCCCTCAACACACTGTGCTGCCTCCAATGTCACAAAGCTCGGCAAATCTGGGAGGAAAATCCTGCCCAGAACTTAACTGCACTAAAAGAAAAAGGTTAAGGAAGCAAGTGCTGTTTCTCCAGGACGGAGGACCACCTCCAGTCAGCCTGTGAGCTACCTTCACAGTCACAGGAGCCATATTCTCCACCTTGGGTTCCCTCCTCTCACCACACAGGCCATGCAAACATTTCTGACAGAAGAGTGGAAAGCACACTTGGAAGGGAGAGAGCTTTGACGTCACAGGGTCTTAGCTGTACAAAGCACAGAAGAAGCTCTCCTATTCCTTTTAACAGCCTCCTTTCAGGTTCCCCTTACAGTACATGGGTAACCAGAGAGAAAGGTGGGGAACCCTCTACTGCTTTTTATCAGAGTCACTGAAGAAAACAGGAAAAACAATTAATGCAGCTAAAGAGAAGCACGTGAAGGAATTATACACATCAGTACTAAGTAAACAAGGCACTCCCCATCATGGCCAACTCCTAATACAGTGAAATCCACCCTATCCAGGGCTCTGCTTTGCATGGGATTCTGGGGCGGCACAATAAGAAGAGATGAAGAGCCCTAGGATTGCTTCTGCTTTGGCTGAATGTTTTCCCTGACACCTCCCTGGGATTTTTCACATTTAAAAAAACAACAACAAAAACAAATCAGCAAAGCCTCCAGTAGTCCTGCACTGCCCGGTCCCACTCCTCTGAGCACCAGAGAGAAGTGCCAATTACATCCTCAAACAATCTGCATACCCATGTCATCAGTTCATTCTCCTTTCAACTCCTTAGTCCACCTCTGATCCCCTCCTCCTCTTTTGCCCACAGGCTTTTCTTTCTCTAACTGCTATCCACAGCCTCTGCACCTCTGGGATTGCTCGTGTAGGCACGTCCTGGTTCCTTTCCAGGCACTTTTAATGTGCTTGTTCTTCAACAAATCCTCTTCAGAGAAGTTGCCCTGCACAGCTTCACTGTATTTCACAGATTGCAGCTTTATCAGTCTTTCCAGTTCAGTATTTAAGAATGTTTCCAACTGCAACTGTACTTACCAAGGGATTGATAGATACTGTCTGCCACTCCTCCCTTTTCAGAATTTCAAGATGGTTAAAAAAAAAAAAAAAAGATTATATAAGTGGTTTAATCTGAAGCAGAGTGCACTATATCTGGGGGCAGAATGACCTTGTTCACCAAGGTTTCAGGTCTTAAAACTGAAGCAAGTCAATGACGATGAATCAAATTGCTACCCAAAAGACATGGAGCAAGGAGAACTGCTAGCTAAGACACAGCAGGAAAAAACAAAGAGAAATCTAGACAAAAGAAAAAGCCTTAACAGTCAATGAAGTAATTCCCTAAATGAAACAGAATGGAGAGGCACTTGCAGTACTTTATTCTAATTTCTTGCTTCAAGAATGAAATTGAAGTTGCTGTATGCCTTTTTCTTTAGTTCCCTGCAATGCTTTGCACAGGCACACTTGTCCTTCCCACACTTCCCCAGGTTATTAGGCAGCACATCTGAGTGAGCGCTGAAGGGCTCTTAGTGCCTCACATTAGCACAGGCTCAGAGGAACGGCATGAACTTGAATGGCATCTAAGGCACCAGGTTATACAAACTGTAATGCTCCTTCAGGCTGAAGATGTTAAAGACAGGTACTTGTGACCACGTCTGAATTAAAGAGTGATAGTAAGTTGGCTCACAATAGCCTTCAGCTAGGCCACCACACTGGAAATGGCAGCTGTCAGAGACAACTACAACATTGCTCCTTATGTACAGCATGAAAGGAAACCTAAAGTGGGAGAGTTAATATATTTGCTTCTTGAACACTCAGTCTTTCACAAAAAGAACTGTAATATACCAACAAATACCTAAATAAATTTAGATATTTTTCAGATTGTCTTAATGAAAGAGAAAATAAACCATTGAGATGTATCTCCTCTAATTATGTGTGACACATGGATTTTGTTAAGACTCCTCTCTTCTCTGGGGGCCCAGACAGCCTCTCACAAGACACTGCAGTACCCAGTTCTGGTTACCTGGAAATCCTGTTAAGAGATCACCTTTGCCTATGTGTACCACATTGCCTACATCACTGACAGACAGGCTAGTGGAACGGTGACTGCTGTTTCTACCCCATCAAATCATTTAATGCTTTTGCTGCTAAAGGCAGGAAACTGGTTTCCTCTCTACCTATTGCTTCTTCTGCCAAATAAATACTGCTTTAAGTGCAAGAGGCTATAGATAGTTCAAAATCTACACAGTTGTGATAGCACTTGGGCCTCACATGCTAACTCCAGACTGTTCTGGAAATGAAAAAGCAGCAGCAATGTTTTCTCATGATTCCTCTGCTTTACAGAGAATTTGGATGATAAGTAGTTACCAAGATGTATCTAGGCAGTTTGCCCTATCACTCTGGCAGCACTTGTCAGAAATAGAACAGAGATATCAAGAAATACCCACACCCCCTGAATACACCCACATTTTAGGTGTCACTCACACACCACCACCCCACAGCCCCACCTAGCAGTAGGAGATGCAGGAAGGTCAAATGTAGGTTACTGCCTTAATAACAATGTTGATAACACATGGGCAACAAAATGGAACACATTACGGCAATCATTTAATTTTCAGGTAAAATGGGAAACTGAAATGGACCCATTCCATTGGAAGGCATTTTCAAACTAAACTCTAACATCTTTGGTTGAAATTGTTTTGGACAAACACTTCTGATAAGCCTCCACTTTCCATTCGGACTCCCAAATGAAGGGCAAAACAACATTGGGGAATAAAGTTGTGTGTTTGTCAAGTTAACTCCTATTTCATAGCACACTCACAACAAGCGGGTAACTTCTTTACTGACACCGTTAGTGCTCTGGCTCCTGGTGGGTTCACATACAAGAAGCTGTTCCCAGAGAGCAAGGAACTTGCTTTTGCCAGCTGCTTTGCAAGGGTGGAACCTAATTACCTACTTCGAGCATGTGGTTAATATGTATATACAGACAAACTAATTGAAGTTAGAAAAACGTTACTGAGCTGTTTTTGACTTTGCACTGCTGGACTTCAGTTTGCACAACAGCCACCAAGTATTTCATGATGAACAATTTCAGACCTCTGACTATTCACTCCCGAAATTTTGACTAGGCCATAGAATCATAGAATATTAGGGGTTGGAAGGGACCTAGAAAGATCATCTAGTCCAACCCCCCTGCCAGAGCAGG
>WTSP01010131.1:81373-144631 GCA_025331215.1 Actenoides lindsayi
AGATCCCCCCTCAGTCTCCTCTTCTTCAGGCTAAAGAGACCCAGCTCTCTCAGCCTCTCCTCATAAGGGAGGTGCTCTACTCCCTTAATGATCTTGGTGCCCCTACGCTGGACCCTCTCCAGTAGCATCATCTACCCATTAAATATGAGCAGAAAGAAATAGAAGACTGGGAGTCATTTCCCTCACAATCCACAACAGAATATAAACAGACTGAGGTTGACACCTGCTGCTCTTCCAGATGGATTTTGGGATTTGAGGAGCATGGCCATGAGATTGTTATGGCAAAATGTAGTGGTAATCTGTTCTATTATTCCTATAACTGCAACAAGAATTCAAATGATGAAAGTAGGCAATCTAGCCCAACAGTACGCTTAAACCAGATTCAGATATGCACATTATACTCTTTTACCTTGTTATTATTAAGGAGAAGGACAGGAAAATGCATTTAAAAATAACATTTAACCAACAGTAAGCATATGTAATTAGGATAATATCTATAAAAGCAACATGAGGCTCATCTCTGCACAGAACAGATTTCAGCTGCTGCATATCATGTTAAGAATCCACAAGCTAGTAGTAAAACTTGATCAAAGTAAGTAGTGTCAGACTAGAAACAGAGATCAAGGTGACTCAGATCTGGGACAGCCAACACGGTCAGTGCTTAACCAGACAGAAAGGACCTCCTGCCAAGCTCATGGGTCCATTGCTACAGACAGCTAGCTTCTAGCCTTTTTTACAACTAGTCAGCTGAAAAGAAGAAAACCCCTTCACAGCTCAGCAGTCAGGAACAGCAGGAGCACAGTGTCTGTTCGAGATTTGAAATGTTTGCCACCTCCTTGAGGACTGTGACTTGAAGTCTGTATTACAAATAACCTCAGCACACTTCAGCCAAAGTATTGACATATCATACACCTAAGACATAAACAGTAGCAACTCCTACCTTACATTCCTTCTTGTCTTGCTTCTTCAAGAGGTGCCTTCGAGGTGAGTCTCCTTTCCCAAGGCAATTTTCTAGGCAAAGACTCCCAATTGCAGCTGGAACCTCCCTGATTACTGAATGCGGTTTAAGTGGAAGCACATGGATGTCAAGAGATTAATTTCAAGCCAGGCATCAGGTGGTGTCTAAGCAGTGGTGGATAACTAATACACTGGTGCTATGTACCCTCTTGGTTTTATCATTGCTAGCTGGCTTAACTGTGCAGGCTTAGAGAACCAAGGGGACTCTACACCAGTACCATACAAACAGAGTCTGCTGCACTGAAAGGTCACCATTAGCCTTCAGTGTGGACCGGCAACAACTCTGCACAAAACAGGACAAACTGTAAAGGCCTGAAAAGCAGCCTCTGCTGCTCAATACCATCTCTTTCCCTTGCTTTGCTGTTCTCCAGCTTGCAGGGCTGAGGCATTGAAAGCAAGGGCAGTTACCAGCCACATAGCTACCAATACTTCATGTGTCCTCAAGCAGAAACCACTCATAACTAGTAAGCAAGGAGAGCAGGAAGGCCCCCTTAGTCTGGCCTTCATCCTGAGATCCATGTCTCCTTGCTGCCATGAAGTTACAGGCACAACCCCTAAAGTAAAGCAGTGCTGACTGTTACAAAACGAAGCTAAACCCAGCATTAAGATCAGTCACTGCCATCCACCAGCTCCCAAAATTAGCAGCACCCATCACAGGTGATTTTACAATGCAGCTGTGATGCTTTGGGCATGCTCACTGTAGCTGAGGCTAAAGGAGAGAATAGCTGGGGTTTTGCTCCCCAGGAAGAGGAAGGAGATAAAGTGGTGATGCTAGGTCACACTGGGCTTTGGGAAAGTAAATGGCTGCTACGGGCTTGCAGGGACTGATGGACTGTTTTTTGTAGGGAAAGAGATACTTGTATGCAGTAGATAGATTTCAGAAGAGGAACAGGAATTAGTGTCCTGCCTGTGGCAAGGTTATTAAAATGACAACACCCCATCTACTGAGAGAAAGCAGGAGGGCAAAGAACTTTAGTCAAACCGTGAGCCATTATCTATTCTTTGTTAGCAATTACCTCATTTCAGTGGCCAGCTCACATTTTGGATCAGGGAAACTCAGAGCCACAGTTACCTCCAGATTTGTACACTCCTGGATCATGCATGGTGCAAGTCTGATCTGTTTCTAGAATGGCCAGATAATGGTATTTCCATCAAATTAGCCAGCACACATGGTAGAGTGCTCATCCTGGCCTTCTACCAGCTGTTAAAGGACAGCCGACACCTGATCTGGCACAAAGCTGCTTGGTGCAACATTCAGAGCACACTGCTGTGTGCCATGTGGCTGTGGCACTTCTGTGACACATGGGCCCAAAAGGCAAATTTACTGTGGTGTTTTATTCAAAATTACAACTCACTAAAAGCACAGACTAAATCTTGCTTTTAGATGTAAAACTCTTAAGAGAAATCACCGAGACCTCCCAGCAAAATCAGGAGAAATCAGGCAAAATCCTCCAAAACAACCAAGCATCCAGAATTGGCCTTAGAACATACTTACCAGTTTATAGCCAGGGATTTCCATATATCATTTTGAGGATAAAGATAGTAGAAAAACAATAGGGAAGGAAAAGAGGAAACAGATATCCTAAGAGGTTCTTTGAAATCAGACTGAATTTTACTTATCAGCTCTAAAAGAGCCAGTGTTGTACAGATTTGAAAACATACAACAGTATGTGTACTTTCAGCTTTTCTGCCTTTACCATAATTCAACTAAACCACCAAATCAAGGCCAGACAAATGGATAAGTAACCAGTGTGTTAATTGGTGCAATACCAAATGAATTAGAACTGCATTAATGGTACTTTCACTTAAATTCTCTTTGACTTCGAACTTCTGGTATTTGCTGCAGCCCCTGCCTCAGGGTAAATGGACACACAGTACAGCTAAAGAAATTCTCACCTAGACTTGAATGAAATGTCCTGAGTGGGGGATTACACACTTAGACTGTTCAAGAAGCCCAGGCTAAACTCTTTAATAAAACAGTGATGGATTTTGTGAAGCAAAGGTATGACTTCTCCAAAGTCATACCACATACCTCAGTCTCCCCATTCAACACAGGGAGTTTATAAAGCACTTCTACATCACAAGCTGAAAATCCTTCTGGCACAAATATTTTTGTGATTGTTCAATCCCAGACTCATTCTAAACAAGTTAACATTGGGTAGTGGTCAGATCAATATTTGCAATGGAAAAATCTTGTACAAGAGGACACATTATATTGTGTTCACAGTGCTGTTACTTGCTTTATAATAGGACTGGATGGCTCTTGGGAAGAGGGACGAAGACATGAGATAACACACTCAATGCAGGGAGCATGTGGGGGAGTTTAGTACATTCCCTTCTACTTCGCAAGGGCACAAACGCTCAACAGCTGCATCTAAGGAAGAATTGTTCTGAAATTTTAAGCCGAAAACAGTCCATGGAGGAAGTTCTTGGGAAACTGGTGAACTTTAACCTTCCCAAGATAGGAATGTTAACATAAGCGTAAATGGGAAAGCTTTCAATGCACTGACAGACGTGAGAAATGCTTTGTCTTTAGAGAAAGGCTGCACAGTCCTCCTTGTGTCTGAAGCCCTTCTGAGGAAGGGAGGCCAGAGCACAGCGTCTTTGTTCTGCTAAGTGGCGGCTGAAGGTTTTGCTATGGTCACTGCTCAATTCAGCAGCCATGGGATGTGTGTGTGTGTGTGTGTGTTCAAACAAAGAGAAACCCTTATTCTAAGGATCAGGAGAATTGCATCCTTCCTGGTCCTGTGCTAGCTTTAACCACAGCAGTGATCAGCACAGGTCCCAGATTTAACTTCGCACAGTTTGTGCACTGTATCCTCAATGCACCATTTCTCTATGCTGACATCTGTTTCCCACTCATGTATACTAAGGCTGCCAGGCTAAGATAGTGGCTTGAGGCTTTTAAAATGGATATTGTATTCAAAGCACAAGAGCACAGCATA
The DNA here is from genome assembly GCA_025331215.1 of Actenoides lindsayi. NCBI lineage: Eukaryota > Metazoa > Chordata > Aves > Coraciiformes > Alcedinidae > Actenoides > Actenoides lindsayi. The sequence goes on from WTSP01010131.1 coordinate 85,336, forward strand.
GAAGGGCAGACTATTAGCAACAAGCATGCTTCCCAAGGATGGAGCATCCTCCATGTCCTGGAAGTGTAGTTGTTCTACCCTAGGTGCCAGGAAATAAAGCCTTGCCTCTTGCCTCTGAGGGGTTGAGTAGAAGCCTGGCCCAGGACTACGCACTGCGATCTTTACCAAAGATGACTTATCCTACTCTTACTCTTAGTTGAGAGCATGTGAAAGGCACCCTGCTTGCTTGATTTGCCAGCAGCCTTATTCAGTACCAAGCATGACTAAATTTCACATCTTACTGCTTCCTTTGTCCAGGTGGGAGAAAAATTTCAGAACTCTGGTCAAAAGCAGTTTTATAGACCAATTCCTACATTGTTTACATAACAGACTACTTTTGCATGCAAGACATCCTAGATGCTCCTGAGTTCCCCTGTGTCAGTGGTTTCCTTAAGCATTTTATTTGCATGAAAATGAATTCTTGTTCCTTAGTCACAGCCTGGTGCTAGCAAAGGTCTGACATCACAGTTACCTGGAAAAAAAATAAAGTTATTCTTTGAAACAGGGCAGAAGCCCATATGGTGAAAGGGGATGCTGCACCACACATTCAAGATGAAAGCAAAGCTGTCCATTCTCTGGAGTGTCAACAGGAACAGCTCTATGGACCTGCACTGCTGTTGGCTCACCAGCTACAGATTTCCCTCTGGCAAAGAGAGAAGTTTCACCTCAAAAGATTTGATGTGAAGCAAGATCATACAAGGTCTAGAGAAGCAGGTGAGAGTGAAAATAAAGTGTTGTCCATTGCATAGCACTAAAGTTGAAACTTTGCAGAAGTGCTTCTTTTCTTGGTCCAGCAGAATCACTGAGCAAGTCTCAGTTAGGTCACCAGACATGAGCTCTGATAAATCTCTCATTTGTATAGATAAAGCTGATGTCCAAGCTTGGTCTACAACACCTGGCCATGCTTTCAGTAACTGTACTTGATGTTCATCTGCAGTATAAATACAGCATACAAAATAGAGCTGAACAACTGTCCTGGAGTCTAGACAGAGGGAAGCAAGAGCTGCTGCCAGGCACAGATCCAGCAGAGATTATTTACTTGGTTCTTGTTATGACTGCAAAGACACATGCCTGGACCAAACACGTACCATGAAAACAAAACCTGTATTGTGAAGGCAACTGTAATTAGGGAGAAAGTAAAGAAATAGGTGGGCAAACTCTACATCTCATGTGGACCTCTGTAACCCCAGGCTGTTAAACTTGTCAGGGGTGTAATGTATGGCCAAGAAGCAGCTATACAGCTGTGCTCACCCAGCACATCCTTTCTCTCCATCTAGTAACAAGTAGCCTGTGATATAGCCTTATTTTTGATCACTGACCCTTGTAGATGCTATACAGAGGAAATAAGACATTGCTGGACTGCCTTGGTTTTTTTTTTTGTAGATAATCCTTTCACCTGGAAGTAGAAGGGTGAAGTTTACACCTACTGCTTCATCAGGAACTGGCAAACTATGATGCTGCTGCCCCATCAAACTGAAATTATACCTTGAGTTTCAACAAAGCAGCAGCAAATAATTCTTGTATCTGCCATCAGTCCCAATGCTGAACAGTATCACAAAAACTGAGATGGACAAACAGCAACTCCAAGACAGACAAGAGAAGTGAGAGATCGTTGCTAAATCAGTCCAGAAAAAAAGGAATGACACTCAAAAGACAGTGGGAGGCAGAGGAAGAGTGACAGGATCTCACCACCCAACAGCCTATAGGAACCAACAAATACTGTTGACACTCTACACGTTAACAGTTCAGTGGTTTGGCAGTCAGGGCAAACTTTGTGCTAGCATCAGTTTAGATGCAGTAGTCAGTCTCCTCTCTTACCTTATAGCAACATCCCAAGCATATATCATGTTTTAAAAGATGCTACTCCCAAAAAACCTTTCCATTTATTCAATACAGATCCAGAGGACACAGATCAGCTATGAGAAGGTATGGAGATCACCAAGAAAAGATTAGCAAGATACGTTTTAAAAAAGGATGTGGAAGTAGGCTTACTCTATGTAGAAGGGGCACTGCTCCAGTGAGGGTGACAAAGAGCCAAAAATCAGAGACAATTTAGAGGCTCAGGTGGTAGTCTGCTGAGCACTGCATTCATGCAAGTGCATGCTTATGCTACGTGACATAGCACACAAAAAACCAAGATCCACTGCACTTAGACTTCTATTTCATCTCAGTTTAATTAAGATCAAGCCAGGAACAAGATCCACTAATCATATTGTGGAGGCTATCACTGCCACTTCTATCACAACTATATCTCAAACCTCATCTGAAACTCCAAGTACTGAAAAATGTTGCATGCTGTCCTCCTCTGCTGGTTTTTTTTTTTAAACTTGGCTGAATTGAGCTTGTTAGACCATTTTCCCCTGTTTAATAAGACAAACACTCACCTGACCATGCCTTACTAGACTATAGCCTGAACGAGATTCTCAGATTCTCATGAGCCTCATATTAGCCTGCTGAAAGGCAATAAAGCACGGGACTTGCACTGCAATGTACTTAGTTAATTTTAATTGCAGCAAGAAGAAACAAAGCTCAATTAAAACCCACCCTTAAGGCAATTCTAGTCCCATGTGTTAAAAAGCTCTGGATGAGCTCAGACTTACTGCTACAGGCAAACTACATACTTGTGTGCTCCACGCAGCACACACATGTTCAATCATTTTTTGATCTGTGCAGTTTACACTGAGACCTCATTGTCTCTCTGGCACAGGGCACCAGACCCAAACTGTCTGAATGAGCAGCCACTTCCGCTGTACTTGCTCGGGTGAAGTCAACATACTGCTATCTCTTTGAAGCTGGATATCAAAGTACTGTCAAGTGACACACAGAAGAGATCCAGCCACCCCCTTATGTAAAGCTACAAACCTTTCTCCCACTCCAAATCACCCAGTGTTGTTGGTATTAAGTTTCACTGGCTGAAGTATCAGTAAAATCAGTAACTGCTGAAAAACAGTAGAATTCATAGATAGTATTATCAGCATTTTACAGCACAATCAAACTTCAAAATGTAATCAGTCCTACAGAGCTTCTATGAAGCCTATCAACAGGGTACAAAAAATGGTTTATTGGTTCTGTATTTCCTTTGCTGTAAGATCTTACTGTAACAGAGCTGAATACTGCTAGACTCCACTACAGAAAAGTTGCATCAGATTAAGTACGGGGACAGGAACATCCTACATATTGTGTGCTGAAGAAAGTTACCCAGAAGATACCTCCTGGCAGCAGGCAGGCAGTTGTATCTAAAAACTCTGAAATGGGCTGTTTTGCTTGCAATAGTAGCAGGATTGCCTTACACCCAGCTACAAGATAACCAAGAGGAAATCCACACAGGAACTGCAAATATCAGACACAGGAGTCAAGGGAAAAACAAAAAAAAAGAGAGCTAGAATGAAACAAAGCCATCCCTGTCCCTTTAAAAGCACTAGCTAGGAAACAGGAAAAGGGGCAGTGAGAAAGATCATAGTGCAGACTAGAAGTACTGAGCAAGTCAAATGAACACACAGCTTGGATGCACTCTACAGCGTAAGCTACAGCATCATTCAGCAAACCAAACTAGTTGGCACCATCAGCAATGGACCTGTGCTACTCCCAGGATTAATAAAGCACAGGGTGATTTTTGGTATTTTTCTCATTAAGAAGCCCCTACTAAGCTGTGTGCTGCCTTGATACTTGAGCTAACCTCAAACTAGCTAGGGAAGGTAACTTAATCCTATGGTGCAGATTAAAGTGCTTTGCTAAACAAGGTTTAACATAACTAGAAAAACTAGCAACTGAAAATGTACTAGAGGAAAGAACAACTCCATCCTGCTCACACTTAAGTTTGTAGTTCTTTCTTGGTTTGTGTTCTTCGTTATAACAATGAAATCTACCCTAGAAAATACTGCTTTCAATGTTTGCAGAAGCCTGAGTTTCATTATGGTATAGCTTCATTTAACAGGCAAAGTTAAATGCTAAATAAGTCACCATTTCTATTGAAGTACGCACACAGAACAGCACTTCTATGAATGGGTGCAACTACACCTGCATTTTTTGCAATCTATAATGCACAGTAACAGCATCCCCTTGACAAGCAGAACAACCTGTTTTGCTTTCATTGTTTAGAGCTTTAAATAGGGCACAGATATATGAACTACAGCTAGATAAGCCTCACAATTGTCACCTGACATATATCAAAATGTCTCATTGCCTACAGGACTCAGGATCAAGAAATTCTTCTCCAGAGTTATACTGGTACCAAAGAATTTCAGAAGCCTACTAGAGCAGTTTGCAGTTCTGAAATTCTAAGTTAAATGGGTTTATAGCAAATCCAGGGATTTTAGTACTATGGTAATGTTCAAAATTAACAAAGTTAAACTATACTGAACCAGTAACAAATACTTAAGCTGCCTGGCTTCTAATCCCCTTCAGAATTTAGGAAGTCTACATAACTGGAAGTGATGACAGTGCTGATTTCTGCTGCCATACCTTCTATCTCAACCCCTACGTGAGAGCTTGTATAGGCCTCCTTATTAATGAATCCCACTGTTTGCACTAATTAGCACAGCAACCCAAGAACATTTATAGTAAAGAATCATTCAAAGACTGTAAGAAGCAGGAGCAGTCAGCACATACTACAACTGTAATCATGTCAGACTACTAATGGGATACCACTCGATCCCAACTTCAGCAAGTCATTCAAAGCGCAATATACCAGGCCTTGGCAAGTTTGTGCTTATTTGGGTTCTTTGGTTTTGGGATTATTTTATTTTTTTTTCCCCTTAACATAACACAGTAACTCTATCCAAGACCTACCAACAAATGATGCAGTGCAAGAAAGTCACTGGTTCCTGGAAACCAATTCACAGTTGTGCTTTAAGTCATGTTTTAACAACAACAAAAAAAAAGCTGTAAAATATGTGAGTAGATTCAGAAGTTTCCACATTCTAGCATGAATCCCCTGCATTTTTTAAAGCAAGCAGATATTTCTCTGATCTACAAGCAAGTATTTGGTGCTATACTGTGAGGCTAGCTCTACCACTAACTCATGTGTTCCATAAGATTAACAGGTACATACACTGTAATGTCTCCATCACTATCCTCACTTCAAAGAGGTATGTTCAGGCTCTTGACTGTGGAGCTTCTTTTTACCTTGTAGCTAATAAGAGCTGACTACTTTTTGAAGCTTCCTTAGCTTTGTTTTGTGCAATGCTTAAGTTTGTTTTAAAACATCTGATCTGATTCTTACAAGCCAGAGTCATCTTGATATTATTAGTCTGGGATCTTACCAAGCACTACTACAATATGCAGTACAACATCATGCAGATAAATCCTTAAATTTGTCAACGCTTCTGACAGTAGATTCAGTTAGCAGGCTTGCTACAATACCCAGGAAATTTAACACCTGAGTCCTAGGACACCTTTCTGGTTATTAAGCCATATACACTGTAGTAAGAATGAAAATCTAACACCCAAGGGCATACAATCTGAACACCACCTTCAGAAATTAATATAGAACTCCAAAAGTATACTTCTACATCAGTGTAACAAGAGCCTTAAATCCCTCAAACAAGATATACTGACCTTAACAACAGTCTACACATTACAATTATCTTTTCCCAAGTGATGTTTCTTTGGGTATTTGAGAATATTATGCTGATGTCAGTTTAGCTGAGTATGTCTGCTTCGCATGATACAGCACATAAGCAACTGGTAGAAATTCTGAACATTCTTGGCTTCTGCAAAGACCAAGGCAACTGAAGCCATGGAAAGCAGGGCAGTGACTAAACATGTGAGTAACATAAGACACATTAATACATAATTAACATACAGCAGTTACAGTACAGCTATTCATCTCCTGCTGCTGAGAGGCGACAGATAACTCCTTAATTGTATTCACATGCTGTTAACTTTCCACCAAGTTCAATGAAGTTTGTTGTGCTGCTCCTCTAGTATTGCTCCAAATAAAAAGAACAAATACAACAATCAAGCTTTCACCAAACCTTAGATAAAGATCTATTTAAGTGAAACCACTTAAAACTGGTGCTTTCATACTAAAGCTTATGCTTCTAGCATACCAGGACTTCATTTGAGTAAATACACTTAAACAGAAAACAAGACATTCTTATAGGGAGGATATACAGAGATTTATTTAACCAGGTTTACTATTTACAGTTGAGATCACTTTCACATACTACTTTGCTACTCTACATGGCTACATGGTTTTCCAAACCAATTTAAGATGTAGTCTGACAGTTCACTCAACACATAAAACCGCTCTTCATAGAAAAAAGAAATATTTCATTATAGAACAGTAGTGCATACATTATACTCCTGAAAAGCCAGCTTGTATTTTAAACCACTAATGTTTGAAAGATTTGATCTCTGAAGGTCAAAACTGCAGTAACATAACCCTTACATTTTGGTGGGTTTTTTTTGTTCTTTTTTTTTTTACAATTTTATATATAAAGTATACTGGACTTCACTCAAGTGTTTTTAAAAAGCGACACTGGTGAGGGGCAAGATGAAAATTTAATACAGCTGGCTTCCTTTGTACAGCTTTGGCCAAAAGAGTTCCATGTAGTGAAGGTTTAAGAAATCCTCTCCCCGTATGCAAGAATCAGCCAGTTAATGCTTAGACGTAATCTACCAAAGTAGGCACACATCCTTTGACTTTCATAGCAACCAAATTACACTTCACTTGCAAATGGTTCTGAAATTAGAAAGTTTACTAGTATACTAAAACATTTAGATACATGAACAGCTGGGCTAAAACAGTGAAAGTCACAGGTAATTATATGTGTGTGTGTGTAAAGCTGAATCGTTTTGCCCATCACCAGTGTACAGTACAGCTGTCCTCAACTGTGAAAGGTGTGCTTTGACTAAGCTTAGGGCAAGAAAGCTATTGCAGTAGACTTGGCCCATTCACCTTCCACAGAAGTGAGATAAGATTGAACTACGTGTTCACATTCTCTTCTAGGCATAGGTTCCACCAGTGATGAGAAGCTCGTAGGCAGGATCCCGACTCCTCCTACATAGTACTATACAGGCACATAACATGCCCAGAAGCTATGGAGACAAAAAAAGAAAGAGAGAGAAAAACAAGCTGAGTACAAAGACGACACTTCATGAGATTTAACCTCAGCACAGAAATTGTCAGCATGCTTCACAAGACCATAATTGTCCATAGGGTAAATGGTAACAAATGCATCATTTCTGGACAAGTTTCATTTCCTGCTGCAAAAAGCAAGGGCCATGAACACCTTTTCTTGCAAGATTGTCTTGGACTTCCTTAATAAAAGTTTTTTTGGTCAGCCACTTTTATTCTGTCTCAATTCAGATGGAAGAAACCACTAATTTTACAGAAGGTACAGATTTAGATACTGTAGCAGGTAGGAAACAGCAAAGTGAAATTCAAATGCATTAGTGTCTAATTGCCATCATCAAAAAGAGCAAAATTTGACAGCTTTATGAACCTGTCTCACTGTTGAAGTCTCTTTCAAATGCTCAATCTGTTAACATGCAGTACCAGAAAGCTTAAGTCCAATGTGAACTATTCACTCTCCAACTTTTTCCTGCTGTTAAAATTCACAGTACCACGACTGTGCTGGCAATTTTGCCAGGAATTTACGGTTCAATCAGCCTGTATATATTTACAAGACTCATATTGGATGAATGTCATCAGGGATGCGGGGCATGAGATTTTACGGAAATTGCACGTTTCCTGAATGTAGAATAAGACTGTGCTTGCTTAAAAAATAAAAATCAGCTCTAGCATTGTGTTCTGCAGTCCGCAGTAATTGGCAATAACTTCCAGTACAGCAAGAAACACTATTGATTTGGTCATATGCATAGAAGTCTGTTCAAGGATGCAAATACTTGAAGGTTCCTGTCATAACTTTATTATATATAAAGCATCAGAAGATAGGCAAGTTTGTGGGGTTTTTTTAAAAATCCAAACCAAACAAAAACCCCACCTCCAAAAACCTTTGAAGATAGAGCAAACGATGAGTGCAGAAAATCACGTGTAAAGCTTCTTCACTGATAAAACAAAACCCCAGTGAAAAACACAGCACTGGGACAAAAGGAGAATTACTTTTAAAAATAAAGTGTGATGCAGACATCACAAGTGTAACAAGTTTTAAAATTAAATGATGGTACATGCAACATAGTACTTGAGTCTGTTGAAAGACTGAAGAGAGAATGTTTTAAAAAAACCAAGTCTGAATAAGCAGTGATTAAAGAGGCATGATACAATTCTAGTACAAGTTTAATTCCTGGAAAGGAACGACTTGGAAAGATTAATAATGTTGTTTGTCTGAAGCACATTATCTGCTTTGGATCTATACCAGAAACCAGCTCAGGTTCAAAAAAGCATATGGAGAGTAAAGCAGAATATGGCACTTCAGCCTGTTGGCAAAAACAGCACCTTTCTTCACTTTCCATCAGTACTTGGGTGGTTGCAGTTCACAGATTGACTCCCAAATGTAGGTTATATTCATGTCAAGAGTAAGAGAGTTACATGAGAGAATGACTCATCATGGACAATGCCTTTCTCAGTGAGAAAATAAGGTTCTTAGCTGTGGATATTAAGTTAGACTTGTGAGATGGAGAACTTATAGTAGTGGCCACAGAACTGTGAAGAAGGCTACACAGCCTGCAAAGTACAGAAACTTCACCCTTTTTCCTGTTCAAAACAAGGACAAAATCAAGACTGCACTGCAGGAAAACCCCTCCTTTTTTCATAATTTGCTGTAATTCATTCTAAACATGTATTTCAAATAAATAAAATTAGATCCAGCACATTTACAGTTATTCACACAAAGATAATCCTGGCTAATAACTCACCCAAGACATTTAATGTATACAGTTGTGTAAAACCAGAAACAATCAGGTACTGCAATAAGAACTCACATAAGCAATTTTTGAGTTACTATTCCAACCCTTTATATTCTTTAGGATGCCAGTGAGCATACTCCTAGAATTCACTATAAACACAGAAGTAATCCCTGTATTTCAGTTGTCTCTACAGAAATTTAGTATATCATTTTACAAAACATGCTAGCACCTTTATAACGTTTTCTAAGGCATTTTTACTGTTTCTCTTGAGCTGCTATTTAACATGGTGAACAAAAACATTTTAAAGTTTGTGTTGAGGAAGGATCCATGCACCCCTCTCTTCTCCAACCTTCAGCAAATTTTAGAAATATCTGCACAATCAGAAGTGTTCGGGTTTTTTTTCATTGGTTAGTTGGCTTGGGAGTGTGTGCGCACTGTGGTTCTGTTTTGGTTTTTAAGTTCTTTTTTTTGTTTTGTTTTTTTAACTTCAATTTGCCTGCTAGCAACTATATTTAATTTGCTTTCACCAAGTCTGTCTTTTTCTTCTTCTACAAAAATACCCTCACTGGCTGTATATATATATATGCCAAGCTCTGTACCTTGTAAATGATCACTAACTACAAAAGCGTAAGAATTCTGTAACAATGAACTGTGTGGCTAATCAAGCAGCACTTCTAATGCACTGCAATGCCTTCCCTTCAGTTTACCTCCTATTTATAAATAGTTCTGTGCTCTCACAGTGCTTGAGACCAGGGAATTACCGCACACTGAAGATCCCCATGGTAACTGACACATGAACATACCAAAAATTGCTTCTATGCAGAAAAGACAAGGCTTCCCACAAATTCCAAGCCTCGCAGAAATTCTCCTTTCCTCAGTCTTTTCATTTTAAAGAATGTACTGAAAGCTGCATTTGTTGAGTGTAAGCTATTAGAGGTAATAAACTTTGGACAGCCTTACTGCATAATATATGAAATAGCAATCCATGCAGAGCAAACTCTATGCAGCATGTATAGGAAAGGTAGTAAAATTAACCAAAAGGTAGGGAAAACAATTACTCCTTTAAGTCTACAGGACACAACCTAGGTTACCAGTCATTTGCTGAAATTTACATTCTTATCTTCATTTCAATTACCTCACAGTCTGTTCTACAGAGAATCAGGCTAAATACATACTTTAATTCAGTATTACAAATAAGATGCAAGTTGTGACACCTTCTTAGCTTGCAGGAGATAAAGAATAGAACAGCTTGAATACAGTTTAGTATCAACTTGAGTGAAAATAATGTCTTTTTAAAAAATGAATTTACAACCATTTGAACAGTGCAGGAAAGATACAAGAATATGATCTCTGATAGACTAAATGTGATTACCACTCAATGAATATTACTAGACAGAAATTTCAAGGGTATTCCCAACATTCTGTATTCTATATTTACCTTTCTTCTATTCACTTTCTGAACAGGTATCACATAGCATGTTTTAACTTTAAGCAAAAAGATTTCAAAATGCTATATTGCTGCAATAGCAAGCAAATTTCTCTGATGGTTTTTCTTGAAAAAAATTTTTATACAATATGTACTTTCTGCCAATAGCTTGACTACTGACATGTGGAGACAAATCAAAGAGCACTCACTGCAGAAGGGATACAATGAGCATGCCTGCTGAGAACTGATGAGCCAGGAATAACAGAAGGGTGCAAACAGCCACACTTCCATTGCAAACATGTATCAGAAATTCTGGCTCAATCCCAAAGAGGAATATAACTGGGCTTCATTTTGGGGTGGACCTGTTAATTAACCTGCAAACTCCAAAGCTAGAAATAATGCCTCCACTTGGCATTCAGCTCACCCAGCCTCATAACATGCAATTTTTTCCTACACAAAAAAAATTCAGCACAGTAATCATGGTAGGGGTAAATACCTTTATTTACGTTACACAAATATATTTCAGTGATCAAGCAGACTAAATATTGCTTTAAAGTTTTCAGAATGGCAATTAAAAAACCAAAACCAAACCTTCCTTCAGAGGACTATGCACAGATCTCACCAAATATACATGTTCCATAACTGAAGTAATCTGGTTCCAGACAGTTCAACACTACTACTGTATGCAGTGTTACCTCTAAGAATAACCTTGCAGCACTGAAACAGAAATTTAACCATATTTTCACAAGATTGTCTGCAAAAGATTACTTACCTTCAAATGTACAATCCATCTCTAAAGCTGCTTTTGAAAACAAGAAGTGCCTAAACTGCCTAACTCAACAGCTACAATGTTTATTGAATTCACATGCTATTAAGGACACAAAAGTAACTTTCAAAGCAGTTTTCAAAACTCTTTGGATTCAGCATATGTACTACATTTCTCAGAGGCCATAACATGGCCTGAGAATAATGTGATCAATGTTCTATGTCTGCCAAACTGATGTAAATTTAGAGGTATTTAAAAGACAGTCTTTTATAAAAAAAAACTACATAAATACTGAGATATACATCAGTCTATTTGCTCAGTCATTTTTTATGTCCAGAGGACCTTAAGCACTTGAGGTTTATGTGGGAGAGACTGTGCTCAATTTTAAGGAGACAAGGTTTAGAACCTCTTTTTTTGCCCAAGTCCAGAAACCCAGAAAACCTCAAGATACAGTAAAAAGCTCAGCTGAACAAGAGCAAAATATGCTATCAAAACCACTGGTGTATCTCCTATCTGGTCTTGACCTTAGTTCTATGCCACAAAACATAGCTAAGTTGATCTACCTCTAAAATGGCATGAAGCCAGCTGTTTTCAAGTTGGAAATCAAATATTGTGCAAATTCTTCAACTGTTATATGCTACCAGAAAACATTCAAGATACTTAATACTCAGCTAATTAGTTTTCAAGAAAATTTACTATTTACATTCTATTGGATTACTGAATTACCATTGACTGTTTGGCTATCTTCAAATCTAACAGAATATACATCCACATAGTAGTAGTTTTTAGACCATGCATGGGTGAGAAGCTCTGTGTTAAGGTGTTTAGATCCTTTTGACCCATGTGCATTTATTCCCCAAACCAACTAGGGATGGAAACTGCCACCATCCTGAGCATACTTGTAATAACCTGGAGAGCACTGTTTTGAATTTCATTTGAGAAAAAGTTTACTGCTAAAGATTATTCTCATACCTGAATAGCAGCAAAGGCTAGTGCTGCCCAGATGACATACATCATGATCTCTTGAAGCTTCTTCACAACCAGAGCCTCACACCCCTGAAACAAGGAGACTTCTTATTTATACATCTGGGAACTCAATATACATCCACATTTAGACACACCAAAAAAACCCCTCAACAGCATCAAGTAGGGCAGAACAATAATCCAAACACTAGAAGAAGTCAATACTTAGTATATCACAGATGAAAAAAGGAGAGAGGGTTCCTCTCCCCCCAGAAATCACATTTATTTCCTGTTGAAGTAAATATACCTGAAATTCCATGCTTCCACTGAAAAGAAAATTAACTTATTGTCAGCAAAACAACATGGCTACATAAGTTCATACTTTGGCTGTCTTACCTCAGAATAAAGGTCCATTGGGCGGGTCAAACTGCCAGTACAATTGCTGAGGGCAGCTTTGCAACAGCTAAGCGGCACGCTGTTATTTTTCGTTTGTTTGAACCAGACAGTACTCTCCCAGTCCGAATAGTTACGGATCCCACAGCAGCGCAGCTGAAAAAACATGCAGGTAAAGTGTCAATGTGTTTATCTGTCAAGAACTCAGATAAGACTAATTCTAATGGCAATGCAAGAACACAAGCACGTTAAGCAACCTTTGCTACTTAAGGAACACAAGCTATTTGACAGTCACTTAAGCAAATCATAAACTGAGAGTATTGTAAAGGGGCCTGTAGCTTAAATCATTCATGATACTCCTTATTAAATGCAGACTCGAAATTCCAGTTCTTGGGAAACATCTGACAACCCACTTTTCCCTCGTGCCTCCCAGACAAGACAAAAGCTGTACTTTTGGCTTAAACCAGCTCTATCCTTAAAACTTATAACAGATACTTGAAAGAACCCTTGGCTTTCTGGACATAGTTCTGGCATGAACCAGCACTTGCTCTTCTCACAGAGCTGCAGTACAGAATTAAAGTTCATTTTATATAGTCACATACATATGTGGCCATGCAGAAAACCTTCAGGAATGAAACAATTAAAAATACAGTTCCATTCTGCTGACAGCTCATGCTCTATTGCAGTCCTCGGAGTTCTATAGTGCAGTCTCAAACACAAGTACTGCCCTGTCAGTTTAACAGCATCTTGGCCCTTTTCCCTTACAGGAAGGATTTTAAGCAAGATATTAATTAGTGGCATGACTGATTTAAACACACTTAATATGCAAATTAGATGATTTAAAATTGATGCAATTTTAAGAATATTGAAAGCTCCTAAATCTTTAAGTCTTATTGGTTCTTTTAGCCTCAAATGCAGCAGCTTGCAACACTATCTTCCAGTTAGAATCAAGAACAGTTTTTCCCCTCAGCATGCTCTACGTAAATCTGTGCAGACAAGAAAACATTCAGCAATATTCCACAGCAGAAAAATAAGTACTAAATATTTCAACCCAGACACTGATTCACAGATAGCCAGTTACACAAAATGCATCACCCCATTAACAATGACATGATTCTACTAATTTTAACTGAGTTAAGATATTTATTGACCAATCAGCTGTCTCCTAGAGTTGTCAGAATGGAGGAAGATATGCTACAGAAGTGGCAGAGCAATGCAGCATCTGTGTTTTAAGGACAGAAAGGACCATGACTCACCTGCCTCTGTACATAGTCAATAGCACGACTGGCTGCATCAGGATTTGTCCCATTGTACCCATCATATACTTTCCAAATGCTGTGATTAACTTCATCCTCTACCTGTGAAGCATTAAGAAAGCATCAGCATTAGCACACCAACAGAAGTAGTACAGCTCTAGGTAAAACAGTTTCACTTCCAATTACAGCAAATCAGGAAACCAAGGTAACTCCCTATCATCTGAAATGAGCATACTTTGGTGGTAAAGCTTCCTAAAATTTTTAACTTGACTTTTGCGAAGATGTTGCATCTAATGGAAAAGAAAAACCCAAGCAGCTATCTTCATTGAGACCCTAGACAAAGTAGCTTTGCAGTGTTATCTCAGAAAAGAAACCGCTTTTATTATGACATTGTGGCAGACATTCCATGAAGTTAAGGAGTTGCCATAAAAGCCTTCAATTCTCCTTACCACCTCCTCCTACTCCTTCAAAGTTCCAAACCAAAACCAGTATAATAATCTGGACTATCATATCCTTCTGGTCCCAAACGGAACAACTCATACAACCTGTTCTTCCCGTTCTGATTGAAGCACGGGTAAATTCTCAAAGAACAGGTCTTTTCATTGACTATTCCATCCTCCAGTGACCAAGCTCTCTGTTCAGTCCCAGTCCTCCCATATTTTCTGAGAAACGTTGATAGTAGTACCCTGAGCATAGCAACAGCTACTGGAATAGCTCCCACAGCTACTGCAGATAAGTCAAGCTGATAAAGATGCTAACAAGTACATGCATTCACTACAAAAGCCACCCAAGAATCATCACTTGTCTCCTAAAAACCATGCTGTAATTGCCCATTTTGGAGGAAATCTTACCAGAACCTTTTAAGTAATGTTTCACTGTAAAGTGTTCCTTAAATGCACAGAAAGTGTAGTGTAGCTAAACATTTGTACAGTAGTAAGATTAGCTCTGAATTAATTTTTCCTATTATACTCAACAGGAATTATGTTCAAGGCATGTAATGTCAGGGCTGAGCATCAACTAAGCATGTATGTTCTTCAGATTTGCAAGTTATAGTAGGAAGTTCTTGCCAACACATCATTGCCTTCAACACTTTAAGGGAAGAATTTTCTGCAGTAATAGCACAAACTTCATTCCCCTTAATTTTTAAAAAAATGTATTTAAAAGCCAGTGAAAGTGCAACTTAAAAATTTCATTTCTTCACACTGTGTGATCTTCAATATCATGTGGTATATTTGTCACATATTATGATGTTAGAAATGCAATTAGTTACGTTGTTCTGGTCCTGGCTCTTAAATTTCACTAAACAGTGGGAGAAGTCACAACTCTTTAGCCATAATCCTTGTTAACAACATGTATAAAGCCAGAGAGTATATATGTTTTTATATAGGTATATACATTCAATATATTTGATTTTATTATTCTGCAGCATTAGTTTGCATACCAAAACACAAGATTACATTTAAGTTAGTGCATAGCAAAACAAATGTGCCCTGTGCTCAAATATTGTGTGACCTAAATCATTCGAAGTCAAAGCATAAATAAATTAGAAGACCATCTGGAAACAAAAGGATACCAATTACCAGGACTTCACTCCACTGTTCAATTGTTAATGATATAGTCCAGCTATTTTCTTTCCTCTGAGGAAAACTTTCTGTTTTAAGAATATTGACATTCTAAATTTTAAGATAGTGATATCTCAAATTAACTCACTTAAGAGGTTTCGTTTCATCCCCTAAACAAAACCCATTAACAGTTCTACAGAATGAAATACAGTAAAGCCTACACCTGCATTTTGGTCACAGTTCACAACAAAACATTTGAAGTCATTACCTTTGCTCTGTAGATGTATCCGAGAACCACCACCACCACTTCAGTGATAAAGACCAAGAGCAGGATGATCACAAACTGTAAAATACAATCAAGATCGGCAGTGCAAATAGTTTTACCCATTCACTTTCTGAATATTTGCACAGAGTTTGCTATTTAAAGTAATTTTTCAGGTAAGGTTTTAACAGCTAACATGAAGTAAGCAATTAAATTGACAAAAGGAGCCCAGAATTAACTTCAGTCAAGAAATGTTAGTGTTCATAGCTTCACCTAGTAATAAGCAGCTGCCCAGGCAGGCAAGTGCTGAGCATTAGCACTGAAAAAAACATATTGGAGTGCTTTAATCAAGTGTTTCTTTCAATCTTCTTTCTGTTAGATAAATAGGAATGTCACAACAAAGAAGCTACCCAGGCTATTACTAAGAGTAGTAGGTAGACTAATGGAATGTTTCTTCAGATTAAGCCCTGTAACAACTGACAGAGACAGCAAGCCATATATTTGTCTTGTTATAGTTAAAAGGACTTTTAAAAATAAACTGTTAATGTCTACACAGTATCCAACAAAAAATCCAAACTCATGGGGACAGTTTAAATGTTGGCCTCTCCTACCTAATTCTCAAGCTGAAGTTATGGTTAAAATGCTTGGCAACACATGATAAAATACTGCCAACAGTGTCCAAACAAAGCCATACAGAAAAATAGCATCACGACAACTCTCAGATAACTCTGATGCAAGATAATAACAAGAAGGCTTGTGGCTCACCTTTCTCTGTCTAATTCAGCTTTTCAACCAGAACAGATCAAAGTGAACTTTAAAAACTATTATGACTTCACAATATGGTTTTACATTTTTTTTTTTTTTAAATGAGATGATTACGGTTCTAAAAGCTAAAACTGTGGAGCCTGCTGCTGCCAGAACTGACTAATTAAACACCATTATTCAGAACAGAAAATTGAAATAAAAAATGTTCACAACAAAATATAAAGGGAAAACATTTAAGGCCATAAAATATGATTAGAACAAGCTTTAAAAATATTTTTAGAAGTCTATTAAAAGGGAAGGCAGCCAAATATACAACAGGCAAACAGCATCATATAAAAACTTTGCAACTTACTGTAGCAAGTCCACAGCGACTTTCTCGAATTGTGGCACAGCAGCCAATAAGTCCAATAATAAAAAGAAGTGTTCCCACAGCTATGATAATAACTGCTGGAATTAGTGTGTAGACATCTTCAAAGAAGTGATCATAGTCGTCATATGTGATGAACACATAGGCTCCCACGTAGCACAGTATGCCTGCTGCTGCCTACGAAAGACACAAGAACCTGGTAAATTTAAACACCAAACCCACCTTACAGCAAGGCTACTCTGCAACAATTATTTTCTCAAGCACCATAAAGTAGCCCTTATCAGAAATGAGATTTTATTTAAATTTAGACATCTTTGCTAGGTAATAGCATATGCTTATTAGGAACATCTTGAATGGAGGCTAGACAGTAGTTTTCAAACTACATTTAATCTAGGCAAATTCAGTTTTGACTACACTATGGAAGTCTTCTGAGGCATGTAATCCAGAAATGAGGGTAACCGTGCTATGAACAACAAAACCCCTGCTCCAAACTAAACTTTCTATGTAGTCAAGCATCCACAAACTGTCTTAAGCTTTTGAGAACACGATTCCGGACGATCCAAGTGGCAACTTATTTGCTATTTAACAGATGTAAGCAGTTCTTTTATCTACCATTATTTACTAACTACTTATTCTTCCATTTTGCTGATTACTCCCTATGATTGAACCTTAGAACAGAATAAATACACACATTTCAAGCTTTAACCTCTGCTAGGGAAAGATTAATTGCTAGAAACAACAGGCTTTCTGAAGTGTTTACAGCACTGGAAAAATCTGATTCTAACCACAAAGCAGACACGAACAAATGTAAACCACCAGTTACTGAGACAGAACCAAATACCTAGAGACATACCGCAGAACTTTTAATATATGTTCTCAGAAGGATCATCATACGAAATAGTCTTTATTGAACAAACAGAAACAAGTAAGACCTGTAGGACAGACCTACCCCTAGATAAACCACTAACAAAGCACTTACACCAGTCTAATATGAGCTTATCTCCCTTACAGTTCCAGGGAGCCCAACACACCAATAACTTCATTAACTTGAAGCTGAGCAGACCTAGTGAAGGATATAGAGGTGGTGCTTGAGGAGTCAGCTGACATACATTTATTTCAAAATAAAAGGGCCATATCAGTTTTTCCTTACAAATGTCTTTCACAATTGTCTTCACACTTGCTGCAGAATGAAGCAGTGCTGCCATATATTAAAATAAAGCATTTGTGTTTAATCGATTGCAATGATGAACACTAAAATTTGAATGTTTCATGACACACTTTTCTGGTGTCTCAATACAAGGTTAAGGCAAAACAATCCACTGCGAAGATGCAACAACTGCGCTCTGATCTGGGGAATTTCATTTTGCTGTAAAGGGTTGTGTCCTCACTACCATCCAATCTATACCATGGACACAAGAGTTCGCTCAGCTGGAATATTACACACTTCAGCTCTGATCTGAGGAAGAACGCCGTAGGCTGCCTCTAGTCCTCCTTCCTCACTCAATGGTTTGTAACTACACCTATCCCTGCACTGCAAAGATGAGAGCAGACAGACACACGTATAGCTAGTTCCAGTAGCCAAAAATACTACAAGACTGGGTCATGGTATTGTAGAATCAATACCATGAGGGACCTGAGATCATTTAGTCCAATTTCCTGCTCAAAGAAGGGTCAACAATGAATTCAGACCAGGCTGCTCAAGGCTTTGTCCAAGGTCTTGAAAATCTAAGGATGATAATTACACATCCTCCCTGGGCAACCTGTTCACTGTTGGCACAGGACAAGACATAAGATGACTGGTACCTAGTATTTCAGTATTGGTTGCTACTATGTACTAGATGTACTGCAATATTACTGCAACTACTTCCTATAAAACTATACCACAAACACTTCTAGAATAATATTTTATATATGGAATATTCCCTGCGGCACCTTGCTACAGAAACATCATGTCAAAGAAAATAGGTATTGAGACAGCTCAAAAGTATCACCAGTTCTGCATGGATTTGAGCAATGTATTTCACCTCTCTGCCTCTTCCATGCAGATAAGGCAAGTGTGTACTCCACAAGAATCTTAACAGCATCCCAGAGGCTCACACTCATCCAATAAAATGTGCTATGTAGATACAACAGCAGAGAAACTGAAAATTCAGTGACAAAGACCAACAGTAAGACATCTCCAGACAACAAAATCTGAATTGAACAAGCTATTACAAAATAGCCCCTTTGCACATGAGATTTTGAAATGCTAATCCAACTGTACAAATCCTGCCCCGTTAGGTACAATAAGGCAAAACATAGACATACAATTTCTGTACACAAAGCAAAGATTCAAAGTAGTGTCACTGAACAATGGAATGATATTAACTGCTGCCTAGCAATGAAGCATGTGAATGACAGGATGGTGATGTAATCTCCCATTCTTAAGAACTAAAATGCTTGTTAGAAATATGGTATATTGCAAGGGGGTAGATGAACAAACACAGCTGTAACTGGCATCAGGCACAGAAAATATAATGCAGAACTGAAATCAGAACCATTTGTTAACCCCTTTGTCCTTCTCTTATGCAAAATTTAAGTGGCTTCTTTCCTTTTCTTCCCTAAGGAAAATCTGGCTCAGACTGCATGAGCACATATTTAAAGAATATATTTCAAACAAACTGTCTACAGGTGCTCAATTTCCTTCCCTATTTCAAGCAGCATACAGATATTAAGAAACTTTGCTCTTCTAGTACTATGCCAGAAAAAATGTCTGACAAGTACAGAGATTAAATATTGTCTCAAAAACTAAGAAAAGCCACAGTCTGTGCTTGTTAAAGAAACCAAACCAGTATTTTGTAATGACTACTGGAAAGGTCTCTACAATTTTCAGGCTAAAGCAGCCTAGTCTGAAGACTTCACTAAATCCTTTCCACACATGGTACCATAATGACCAATCAGCCACAACAGCATTTGGCCATAGGTTTTCCTCCTGAAGAATGCTGTAGAACTGCTGTGGAAGAAGCTACAGAATTTTGGGAACAGCAGCGCGCATTCACGTGTCTATAAACCTTGCACTAGAATCAGGAAGAAGCTGAAGATGAAGACATTGCCTCTACTTGATGAAGTGACCATACCCTTAAAATTACTGTTATCTCTTCCTCAGAATCACTTCAAGTTATCTTCAGGAGGCAGGGAAGAATGTCCCATAAGCAAATGTGCCTGCTGGAGCTTTCACACGTTTTAAAAGCTACAAAGATTAAAAACTCCTTTCCTGTGTACCACAGTTTAACACTATTTTTGAACAGGTACAATGCCTCATCTATCACAGAACAATGGCAACAGCAACACTATTCAGTTTACAGCAAAAAGTTTCAAATGCCTCCCCTTTTCCTCTCTCATCACAGCCACGGGTTGCTTAGTGTTTTCTTCAGCCTGCTCTAAACCCAAAAGGGGGGGAAGTCTCTAAACTAGCATTTTATCTGGGATTAACAAAGTACTTCTGAAACAGAACTTTTTGCTCATCATCCCATGATTTTTGCTTACTACCTTCTGCTTTGTATCACTGAATGGTCTTAAGAGTGTGTAACGGGACTCACTTCAAATGAAACTAAATCAGAAGATGAGTGCATTTACTGTGTTAACTGCTAATAGGTGTTCAGTCAATGGGAACAGACTAGCCTGAGGTCCTTCCTCCCTCTCCACAACTCAGTAGTTTCAACTTCAGGTCCTCTCTACAACTGGGTTTTGGTTTACCTCCACAGTACCATGTTGTATGTTAATGTAAATATAGCATAAATACTGTGAGAACAGATAAAAGAGCTAATTTTATCTATACAAGTGACACAATCTACACTGATCAGTGCTGCACCAGTTAAATTCAAATGTATTACCTGTTGCAACCCAAGAATAAGGTCAAACTTGTGCTTTTTAAAAGAAAAGCAAAAGAACTAAAATCGCAAAATAGTACCATGCACTTAAATTTGCTTCTCAAAACAGGAATCATCTAAAGAAACTGAAAACTGTACAAGACACACAGATAATTTGGAAAAAAATATTTCATAGAATAATCCAAATCTCAATGCTTATTGTCTTGCAGAGTAAACAGCCAATCTGCAGAAGTCCAAACTCATTGAAGGCCAAGACATTTGACTAAAAAGCCACCACATTTACAATAATACATTGCCTATCATTAAATGGAAGCCAAATACACGAACCACACACAGTTCAAATGAGGCTTTGATAAAGAACACTTGAAGGAAGAATTCTCGAACTTAATCTGCTCAAGGCTCTGAATAGATGGCAGGAGCTCCTGAACCTGTGCCAGGTCACATGCATGCTCTAGGGACATGACTGGTTATCAGCATTCATATCCGTTTGGAGCTGTTTGCATTTAACTGGCAGTACTGAACCTGAGATGGCATACGCCTAGTTTAGGATAATTTAACCTTGTTTGTTGCAAAAAGCTTGAACAGTTAGGCATATTTTTCATCACAGGAAAAAAAATATACTTTTTTATAGTTCAGAAAAAACTTGATATTATTGCTTTGGCATGGGCCCCATAGGAATTATTAAAAGTTGAACAAGTATGCAAAGAGCTGGAGGGAAAACTGGAAGATCTAATGACACTATAACATATACAAAGATAAACATCACTCAAAGCATTTATAGGAAAGCATATTTAAATTTCAGCATTCTTAGAGTGAGTAACCTTCTCCCCCACCTTTGGGCAGGTATTAAACAGCCTCTTAAGTCCATGCCAATTTCAAAATCAGCTTTCACCTTTCACATGCACGGAGGCATACAAGACTACCTACCATCTAGATGTACCTTGAAACAGTTTCAGGTTTGCTTTTTTGCTGTTGTAGGTGGGGTGGGTTTGTGGATTTCTTGTTTGTTTGCTTTTGAAGTAGGCTGGAAACACACACCAAAAACTGTTTTCATGTTTTTAATAACACACACTGCAGCAGTCTGAAAGCTACAAATTTAGCAAGCTAATGACTGATGAGATATTTAAACTACTACTTCTGTTGATCATTTCTTTATCAACTATGAACACAGCAGCTCCATATACAAACTAATGCTTCCTTATACTATGCTACTAACATAGCTCCCAAACAGATCTGATGCAAACTTGTCCAAAGACTATATTTCTATAAGGCATTGTCCTTCATGCTACTTTTGCTGTTTACCTTGCTACTGAATTTTATTTACTGTGGGACCACAGTAGAACCCACAAAAACAAAAAAAGTTTTTAAAATTTTTTTTTGTACTCTTTCAAGTCATTAAAAAGTAGTGTTTGTCCCTTTAGAATATGTATTTTATTCAGTTTTTATGAAAAACATATACTCTCTGAACAAGAAAATAAAGGTAGCACTTAGACCTGATGCCCAATTACTTAAGAGGAATATTTCAGCTTATTGATGAGGACTCCTACTCTTAAGTTCCTACTGCTGCCAACTTTACCATTATTGACTGGTAAGTTTTGGTAGTAACACAGACACCACTCTAAACCAAATCATTGCTCATTCCACTACTATAACACCTTTCTTGACTGGGACTGTAAATTAGATCTATGGTATATTCAAACAGAACATCTGCATTGTCTTTGATGAAAAGAAAAAAGCAAGCAACAAAAAATCTTCCATGCTACCAGTCCCTTACCTTTTCTGCCTGGATCCTGTCCTAGGATCATCTTCCCAACCTGTGTATTGCTTTCCTTATGTTAAACTTCAGCTTATCTTTGTTCTCATTGCCTTTCTAGTCTGATGCGAACATGCATACGCTTCAGGAGAGGTTTTTGAGGATCTACAGTTACCTCCACTCCCCTCTGAAACATACACACCCATACTTGATATTTTTTTCCTACTTGCTTAAATGGGTTTCCTGACACATTATTTTGTTTTCATTAGTAATAATTTAACTGGAACATAACAAAGCCCTTTGTGAGAAGAAAACTAGCAATTCCATTCAACATTGTATCATAGTTTTAAAGGCCATGTAAAAGCCAGATTGCTTTGTCTATACTAGCCAAATTCAATTCTGTAGCACTATGCATGAAACTCAAATTCAAATGCTTTTGCAGCTAAAGCAAAAGGCTGAGCTAGGCTGCCTTTGCATTTAGCATTACAATTTTTAAATATCACTAATTAAAAGAGGCAATGCACCAGCAGACTGAGGGTAATTTTTTTTACACTAGAAGAGATGTTAACAATAGAGCCATTCTTTTACATCTATTTAGACATCAGGGTTGTAACTTGACCTGGTGCTCCACTGCTTCCAAATTCCTTGCCCTGCACAAAAACAATGATGATTACTCCATGCTACAGAGTCCCACCAGGTAAAGTTGTATTTCAGATTGCATGTACTGCTCAAAGATATAACATGTCACTTTGCAAGCTGTTTTTTCTTCAGTTAGCTTTACCTTTAAGCACAAGATCAGATGCAAAAAATACATGAAAAATCTCGTGCAAAGATTAAAAATAACCCTGTGAAGAAATCAGTGACACTACTGTTACTTGAAAGCAAACTGAATCCTTACCAAAAAATCAGAGCCTGTCCCACTGCTTGTTACCTGAAAATTTGTGTCCACATAGAGTAAGAAAAACCACTCAGAGGGCATGACACCAAGTTTTACATCCTAATTTTAATTTATATATTAAAAAAACCTCTAATGTATGTAATCCCAAAGCGTTACACAATCCTGAAAATACTCACTTCACTACCATAGCAGCAGAAGCTTTCATAGCCAAAAATGACTGTCCTTCAAGATAAAAAAGGCTTCAGTCAAATAATCCCTGACAGGTAGCCTTTCTGATCATCTGTCAGTTACAGTCTTTGATGACCAAAAAATACAAGAAGTTTCTTCATTACCTTAGCTTTTCTAAAGTCCAGATCAGAAACAATTCTCAAGATCCCAGTACACCAGAATAATTACTTGGCTTATTCCTACATGTTAGAAGACACAGGCTCCACTTTTCTTTTTCTTTCTACTGTTAAATTTCCATTAATTTTCCTGTTATTGTATTTTCTTTATTCTTGTCTACCAGAAACCCCAAACATACTACATACATATTGATAGCTACAGCTCCTTCTAAGTACAGCACAGATAGTTCCTATAGGATAACCCTACATAATTTCTAACAGGATGGTTACTGGACTGTGGTGAGCATGCCTAAACTCTAAAGTGAGCACAGAATTACAGAAAGCATTCTCAATGTACAGAACTGAAGCCTTGAGATTTCTCTAAACAATCATAATGAAGAATGTTGTATAATAGCTTCATCGAATGAACTGTAAAATTAATGATTTCAAGTCGATTAAATAATTGGAAGAGCAACTTAAAAAGTTAGTTTTCAGATACTGAGTTGAAAGTATTCCAGGAATAAAGTTAATTTTTTTTTCTCCCCAAGGAGAACACAGATATGAAGAAAAAAACCCACCTCAAAGTAAGCACAGGTATTAGGTACTGTTTTAGCCAAGCAGGCTGTGAAAGCACATATATTCTTTGTGAATATAAAATAGACACACTCCGTTTTCTGAAGCAAGACTACAACCATCTCTGAGTATTTTAATCCTTCTATCCTGTATCCTAAACATAAGCCAGAAAACATTTCACTAGTATTTTTGCATTCATTTCTTCAAACTGCTTTCAAGTGAATTATGCAAGTCACCTGATGAAGCCTTAATTTAGGAGTTCACAAAATAAACACATTTGACAGTAGTCGTCAGGTATTTGCTCCAGGTAAGTTTATTTCTTCCTTTCTGAAATCACTTCGCACTTGCACTTTAACAAAAGTTTCTTCTGAAAAAACATGCTATTCTCAAATACTTTACGATCATATTTTTTTTGTAATTGGTCATATTCAATATTTCATAAAGATATAAAAAACCATTTCTGATTATCAGCTACTATTTAAACTTTTTAAGACTACAGTTTAATGTTTTCCTATCATAGCAGCCATCCTAATCTTTCTCCAGTGGAAAAATAAAAATCTTCAGATGGATCAGAATTGGCACTTCCACCCCACCAAAAATATTTGATAATATACGTACTAGAAGTTCCACTATTTCTAAGATGCAGAAGTTTTCACATCACAATTACTTGCTATGCAGTGTCTTTTCTTAAAAAGATTTAGCATCACTAAGAACTCCTGTAGTAATTATTACCACGAAGGAATGTACACTTAAGAATTTAACAGGATGTGAAAAAAGTTTTCACAAGACAGTACAGAAAGATGACTTGTTTTACAGCATCAACTAAAAAACGTAGTAAGTAGCACAAGACTTTTCAAAATGAGATGAACTTGTAGAATCACTGGCAAACTGAGTGGAGTTTGGGTTAGTACAGTCAGCAGTCATAGATGAGTGAGTTGGTATGGCTATGACCTGCCAGCAAGCCTGATCTGCCTTCTTCAGAAGGCTTGAAAGAAACTTAAAAAAAACCAACCAAAAGTTACATCCTGACCACAGAGTATACAGAGTAAAACAAAAACATATCATTTTCTTTCACAGCAGATGTGACAATTTTCTGAACATCTAGAAATCACAAGACAGACACCAAAGCACTCGGAACATTCCCACGCTTCCACACATGAGAGCCATGATAGTGGTGGCAGTTATGATTCACTTCGATCAGCTCTCTTGCAGAACTCTCAAAAGCAAGTTCCTTCTTGGCTATTAGAACAGATTACAATGAAGATGATGATGATCATAGTATCTAAGATTTATATATGATACCCTAGAGAGGTATATTAGATTTATAAAAGCAATTAAAGGAGCTTTCACAGTTACTTGACCATTTATAGGCAGTTAGCTACTGTGAAGTCTCAGTGGAAATCTGGATGATCTAATTACCAAAACCAGAAGTACATATTAATGACAAATAAAAGATTTCTGTACCAGCACAGAACAATTACATTGTCAACTAGATGGGAACCTAATGTTAACATACAGTCAAGCTCAGTCAACAAATGACACTTACTAGATCAAGAGTTGGAATTCTTCTTTCTCTTTTGCCATTTAAATTTGAACATGCCCTACTTTGATGGAAGCATGTAAAGTTTCCTATTTGTAGGCTCTAGCTTGCTAAAGAGAGGAAAACCTTCAATTTTCATTATTTTCATTTTTAGAAAGCCTGCCTCATTCTACATGCAACTGAACTGAACTGTACCCTTGTTCCAGCACAAGCAACCCAGTCACCTATATGCCAAAAACCTATCAGTACAAGTTGACTTCTTAGGCTGGAGATGGTTTACACAATACAAGATTGATGACATTTTAATTTGATGTGAAGTGCAGCCTAAATACTATCTGCCCATTTTAAATTGAGCCAGGTTTGTCTCAATGTCATTAAAAATTGTAAAGCACTAGATTCAGCATCACACAAAATAACCACACTCACCACTGTTTAAGCTGAATAACTGCAAACTTCAACATGCAATTAAATTACTAAGTGCACCGAATAAGAACCAATACCTACAGAAAATATGAAAATTAACACTAAACTTTGGAGGTGAGGAAGAAAATGCATAGAGAATTTATGTTCATTTAATCAAATCAGTGTCTAGTTTCTACCAGCAACTAAAGAAAAATCTACTTCAAGATGCCATCAAAAATGTAATCCAAAACAACTACAACTCCAGTCAAAAACTTGAAGTATGATGTAGCAGCTATTAAATCACTTTTTTGGATGCCATTTGCAACTATGACTGTAACAAAAAGCCACACCCAGCAAAGCAGATTCCAAACAAATGGCTGTAGTAAAAGGTTGATGTAGCTACCTCATACTTCAGAGATAAAAAATGGAGCCTATACCCTTCAGTCAAAATTATAAACTCTGCACCATTTAAAGTCAAATATGCCTCACATTCACTGCTCAGCCCTCTGAACAGCTGTACACACAAATGCTGTTGAGACTGCAGAAATATGCATTTTCCCTGACCATGATTTGTTTTTAGGGACCCACGAGAGGCATTCCTTTGTAAAAATTTAGACAAGAACATTCATCCTTGTTAAATTTCAACATTGTGATGTAGCTATAGATAGCTACATTTTAATGTTCTAATATCTTGTTACCCACTATTACTTTTTTAAAGCTTAAATCTCTGAACAGCTGGGACAACAGATCTGTCCCTGGGATTAGAAGATGAGAAATAGAGTAACTAAATACAGAAAAGGAATTCTTACAAGTCTACAGAAAATTCTTTGATTTAACTCAGAATTATGTTGTTCTGACAGGCCAGTTACTACAGGGAAAATAATGTCAAGCTACAGCCTGTAAGTCCATCCTGAGAAGGTGGTTCATAGCACCCTAGTGTTCCAGCAAGCCGGGTAAGCTTTTGTCTTACTGTCAGCACGACTGTAGTTGTGGAAGATTTAAGCAGCACAAATAATACGATGCAACTGTAGTTACTGAAAGAAGTAAACACGAGACTTGCTTTTGGAATATTAAGTTTTATCTATAAACGTCCTAATTCTGTAGTAAAAAGACGAGGAAGAAAATGGTGCTCCCTAAGTATTGCGTACAGGTATCCTTAAAGGCAGAGGCCCAAAACCTGACGGCCGTAGGATCTCTGCAAAAATTCAACTGGCAGAGCCCTGAAAGCCTCAATCATGCCACTCCAGCTGTAGTCAATTACAAAATCGTTTCTATCTCAAAACCTCTAACGCTCGTTAAAGCTTTACCGCCGGGCTACTCAGGCGACAGATTCAACTTCCACCACCTCCGAACTCTGCGGAGGATGGACTCTGAGGGAAGGGACTGCGCCTAACCGCAAGAACACGGGGCCCCGCGAAGGGGCACAAGAAGCCTGTTCCAGAGGAAGCGTGTAGATCGCAGCTGAACCGGCGAGGCGGTGCGGAGTGGGGGGGGGTCCCAGCTGCTGCCCTCCGTGAGTGGGGGCCGGACAGAAGCGACGAGCTCCCGCAGGGCCGCGTCCGCGGCGCTCTCAGGGCCGGGCCTGACGCCGCGGCCGGTCCGGGCCCTGCCCTCCCCTCCCCGCTCGGCCGAGGCAGCCCCGCGCCCGGAGACCCTGGCCTGGCCCACTCCCAGGTACCCCCGGGCTCACCCAGAAGATGAGGTTAAGGAAGACGAGGACGGTTTTGGAAGAGGTGATGCCGCACTGCCCCATCGCGCCTGCCGCTACCGCCCCTCAGCCCCCGGCCGCTCCGCGCCGCTCCGCTCCTCGCCGCTCCGCCACCGGCCCCGCCTCACGTGACCCACGCAGCGGCGCGGGCAACCTAAGATGGCGGCCGCTGGCGTCACGTGGCGGCAGGGGGCGGAGGAATCTAAGATGGCGAACCGCTCTCTCTTAAAGGAGCCGCCGCGGCGCTGAGGGAGGGGCGGCCGAGGTCACGTGGGCGGTGTGCGGGATGCGCCTCCGCCTCCCTCGGAGAGGGAGGTCGAGGCTCCGCGGCCTCGATGGCAGCGCAGCGGGGACTGGGTCAGTGCTCCGTCCTCCCAGATCCCCCGTCCTGCGGCTAATGGAAACTCCGATCGCGAGGGGAAAAGAAACCTCGCTCGGCTGCCGCCCGAGGGGTGGTTTGACGGCAGGGCTTTGTGCCTTCGGGAGGCCGGGGGCGAGTGTCGGGCGGGCGGGAGTGTGGGGCCAAGAGCTGAGGCAAGTCCCGCAAAAGAGCAGCTGCCCACAGGCATCTCTTCCGAGGCGAGGGCGCTGAGCATCTCGCTGTCCTGGTTGCCTTGCTAACCCGCTCCAGCAAAGGGTGCAAAGCTGTGCGCTGTGAGGAGCTCTCTGGGTGCACAGATGGATTTTGTAGGAGAAACTGAGCCTGGCTGCCCGTGGCTACATTATCTGGTGCGGCAGGCTTGGCAGGCAGGGAGAGCAGTTGTTCAGCGCGGAGAACGGGATGCGTTTCACCATCGGGACAGTAGTGGGAAGAAGGAACGCCTCCGGTGAAATAAAAATACATGTCTCTTGTTGCACTACCCAACATCCACAAGGAAAGTACAAGCGTTGGTAATTGTTAGAACATTTTGGGCGCATCCGAAGAGGGTCAGAATTGACAGTGATGAGCAGAGGAAAAGTGAATTATGAGAAGACATGCATGGTTTCCACAAGCTGCTCTATTACTGAGACTGCACTGGGAGCGAGGGCAAGGTAACGCTCATCCAGTATATGTTGCCCTATTTATTCATAAGGTTCTCTTTAGCGTGGCCAGGATCCAGCCCTTCATTGCAAAGGCCTTGTTCGCTGCCTCGCTAGTCAGACCAAGGCTCTTCTCCCCTATTTCTCTGGCATCATGGTATCTTCCTTATTGATCTTATATTCTTTCTTCTCTCTAATCCTCCACATTTCCTGGAAACACCTGTCATTCCTAAACTGCTCTCCCCTGCTTGATGAGCTCGCTCAGTAGCTTTGCCGTGTTCCTTTCCTAGCACATTTGCTTCTCGTGTGGAAACAAAAGCACCCATGTTATTGAGGGCCTTTACATTTTAGGGATCAGTCTTGTGAAGGGAGACAAGTAACAATCAATTATACTCCACTGTTCTGTTGTCATGGTAGCAAAGTAATGGTTTTTTTCTCCTACAATTTTGGGAAGTTATATCCAGAACCAGTTCCTGGATACCATGGAGATACTAAGGCTTTTTCCAGCTTTCATTTCAACTCCTTATATGCTCATGGATGAAACTTCCCAAGCATGCATTATCAGACCATTTTCTGTCACTAAAAATTAATTTATATACCCAGAAGATATTTATGCTTAAATGGAGTTGCACTATTAATATGGTTTTGCATTGAATTTATGACATTTGGGGGGTGATTGTCTTTTAATTTGTGCTTTTTAATGTGCTGTTTGTGCTTTATATATTATAATTCTGTGACATACGATATTTTTAAAAGCATATATAGATTATACTATCAAAAATGCCATTAAGCATTGATAGGAAAAAAAAAGGTTTCTAAGAGGAATTTGATAGAGAAAGGATTACTGATGATATTTTAAAAATCTGACAAAGATTTTAGTGCAACAATGCTGTTACGTGATTTTAGCGGTGACTGGAACAAATATAACTGCCCGCTCTGATTTTCTGTATGAATTTTCTCTACCTTCACAACACAGTACATATTTTGTTACAGATTCAGAGGAACTGGCATTCAGTAAACACTCTTCCATTTCTTTTTTGCATCAAGATTTAGTAACTGAGAATGATGAAAAGGATGCAAGAAAGGGCTAGGACTTCACGCCCGGAAAGAAGACAAGTGCTGTTAGGCGAGGGAGGGCCTGTGATGGGGTTGGAGCTGTACACGTGCAGGGAACCAAAGGGACTCAGGGGGAGGATGGCAAAGGGCGCTGGGGAGAGAGGGGGCATGGACAGGCTGCAGTCAGTCTTTGGAACTAGCAGAGGGATTGTGTGTGGGCTGGACTCACATTGCTTGAGATGGCAACATCAAGCACCAAGAAAAAGATAAATCCCAAGTGTTCCTCTAAGTATGGCTCCTGAAGAGAAGTAAATGTAACAGTGCCTGGCATTCTTCTCTGCAGTACTGTCTCGCTGCTCTTACGAATAGAAAGCTGGCTGATAGTAGGCGTCAGTCAGGGATTTTGTCAGGCTCTTGTGCAGGTTCTTTGGAGAACACATGCAAAACTTTGGGTTATCACCAGTCTCTGTTAACTTCAAATCCACAGGCTTGCTCTGGAATGAGGTGTGGGCCTGTGCTGGCATCTCATACCAAGCATGCCTGTCAACTGACATTTAGGGGAAAGATGGGATGAGTAGTAAGATGCCATCAGAAATTGGCCCTTCTCCTTCCATGGGATCATAGGTAGGGAATTTGAGCTCTCTGCCAGTGCAGGTAGAGGAGGGGGGGTGGCTTGCTCAGCTTGGGATAGGCAATGTGGGTCCTAAGGGAGTAGGGAGCAAGACGTACTTGTAGCAGGTTGTAACAAGCAGTTTGAAAACTGGCTACAGTTCAACAGCTGGCTTGACTGAATTGAACTGAGCTGTCTCCAGCACAACTTTGCTGCTTAGATCTTCACCTTTCTTGATGTGGACAAGTAGCCTGACTGCTCAGATGTGCTTTTGTCTTTAATACATTTCTCTTTGAAATTCTTCAGAGAAGGTGTATTCAGCATTTCACAATATTGAGCTTGTGCCTATCATCATAGCAATACTTTCAGAAAAGTGTACCAGAAGGTATACAAGGATATCCTGCACTTCTGCTGAAGGAGTGAGAGGATCAAAGACTTTGGACATGTGTAGAACAATAGTGACCCTAAGTTCTCACATGCAGACTGCAAGTGTGCTGGCAAGATATTCGCTGCGTAATTTGTGAACTCACAGAGGCTCAATCTCTAGCATTTGATCTAAGACCTTATCATGGCACATGACCACATAGGTTGGCTGAGTGGCTGGTAAATGTACATGGCCTGAGAAGTTGTTCTGTGGACTTAGAAATGCAGAGACAAGTGTGCAAGCAGATCCACTTATGATGTAGTTCATTTTAATTATGCCTGATTCCATTCTCAATTTTTAAATATAAAGACCTGGGAGTTAAATTCTGTGGGCACGGTGCATTTTGTGTTGATGCAGTTGAGTCTAGACTGTTATAAATCACTGATCTAGACTGGCCTGTAGACAATTCCACAGCAGTAATAATTTCTGTTTGCAAGAACGCATTAGAAAAGTAAACTGTAATCCTGCTTTTCGGACAAACAGTATAGTAAATGTAGTAGAAATGAGTTAACTCCATTTGAATAAATTAGGCAGTGAAGAATCATCTCATGCTTTTCACCAGCTCCTAAGTAAGTAATCATAAACTCATATTGTCATCTTCCATTCTGTTCTTCGGAGTCTTTTACACCGAAGTACAAATGGCACCTTCTTCTCCACTATTACATTCTCTGTATCAGCTCTGACAGCTTCAGTCAGCTTGATTTTCAGGATCTATATCCTGGAAAATAGCTTAGTGTAACATTACTTGTCCTTTGGCAGGAGAGGGTGATGCTTTTTTATTCACTACTGCAGATTTGAGTGAGGGATGGGCAATTCTTAAATGAGGCCTGCTGTAAAGGAGGGGTTTGTGAAATCTCAGAGCACAGTTTGATGAGAGACCACTTTCTGCAGCAGTGTTGGCTTCAGCAGCCTTCTGCTGGCTTCTCCATTCTCCCTAACCCTTCTTCACACGGCAGTAACAAAGGTACCAGTGTATGTATTTCTGTAACCATGGAGACCAAGAGGAGGGTGCCAATTATGGTAAAAAATAATTTGGGGGGAGGGAGTTTTATTTTTAACCTGGATTTTTCCCCAGTCTGTTCACTGGATGATCCCCAAGAGAATTTGCAGTAGCCCAGATGTTAGGGCCACGCATAGGCCAAAAGGAACAGTGGGCAAATGTGGGTTGTTCATTTGCCTTCAGCAGAAATGCTCCGTAGACTTCACCCTCCAAGAATTTAGAATGTGTTTCACCTTACCTGATGTTTGCCACTTTCTGTCTAGTCTTGACTGGCAGCGTAAGCTACATCCCCAGGTTGCTTCTGTAATCAATGGGAAGTGAAAGGATGGTTTATCCTGTCCTGAAGAAAGGGATTAAGATGAAATGGATCACATCCTGGAGGGACACCTCTCAATCCATTAAACACAGAGGACCCTCTGTGAGCAGCTTAGCTGTTCGGCCAGATGAGCTCTCCTGAACCTAAGCTGTTACTGTTCCCGGCTGCTCTCAGCCAAAGGTGTGCATGATTTCTTACAGATTTCCAGGGCACTTACTGCTGTTACCTAAAGCCACCTGTCTCTCAGGAATGATGAAAACATGCAGTCTTTCCAAGTATTACCACTAGTATGAATTTAACATGCTGTAAACAGATACTATGTAAACCATCATCACTTGCTGTTTGGTCTTTGTTAAAAAATGAATTCAGCTTTTAAGGCCATCCTCTGTAAGCTTTTGTGCTCCTTGTACTGTGCCATGCCTGTTCCTTGCAGGTATTCTGTGTGTCTGTATTGCTTTTTCCCTTTCACAGCATCCACCTCAAGCCAATTCACATATCTCTCACTCTAGCTGTTTAAGTTTGTGGTTTATTTACTAATAGAGTGTTTCACAAAGAAAATGGAAGATTTTAAAGCTGGTGTAGCTAAAAGACAATGAGTCAGTGAAAGGAAAGACAAAGCAAATAAATAGGCTTCCCTCCACTTTGGCACACACGGGCACATTATTTAACATGCATGTCCCTGTGTCCCCATTACATGGTGGGTATGACAATTTTGGTTATGTGGTGGCACACTCTGGGGGCATGGCTTGGGGGACACAGCAACTTGGGGTGTCTTTGCAAGGTGGTTTGGGGCCTCCCTGCCTCAGGTGCGAAGTACCATTGTCAGAACTCATTACATAACCTGCAGCTGAAATGCTTTTGAAGAAAATACTATTAAAATACTTCATTGCTGCCTTTGCTTCTGCAGAACAGCACTACCAAACTGTTCTCTTGGTGCCATCTGTAGCTGCTATGAGCAGCCCCAAGATTTAGCATCTGTATTTGTACACAGACCTTTTTTTTCTTTGCAGTTTACCCTATTATACTGAGAGGAAAGAGGGTATTGTAGTTAAAGCACATACTCCATGGATGGAGAACCTTGCCTGGATTCACTTTATGGCACTAGGGAATTCATGTAACCTCTTTTTCTAATTTCCTCACAATTTCCTGAGGCTGTTGGTGTACCTCACAGGTGTATTAGGAGTCTTCAGTTGATACCCAGCAGGTCTGGAGCTTCTGGAAAGCAGGACTCCTGTAACTGTTGAGCATCCTCCCACGGATATTTTGCCTATTCCATCAGGAATAATCAGGGTGATAACTTTATGGTTGCTGCTGACTGGCTTGGAGCAGATGCTCAGCATTATCCGGCCAGGTGTTAAGCACTGTGAGATAGCTCCAGAGAAGTGTTTAAACATATCCATACATTCAGCTGTGGTTTCAGTAGAGTGAAAGGTCTGGGAAAAAACCTACTTGTTACATTCCAAATCGGTAAGCATAATTCAAGGCAAAGTAACTCCTCTTATATTTATAAAAGAAATGTTTACTTCTGTACTCTGTAAACGTCTCTTTTTCCCTTCTAAATTTTGGCATTTCCCAGCTGGTAGATAACTTCATCCTCCTGAACTGCTACAAGGAGAATGAAACATCATCCTTACCAGCTGTAGTTTGCCGAGTTGCAGCCTGAAATCACCACACTCAATGATTTTAGCAAGCCAACTGTGTCTCAGTATCCAGAAGCAGCAGCAAAACAAACTGATATCAAGTAGGTGAATCCAGCTAGGAAAAATAGAAAATGTTAAGCTTTGTGCAGTACCCTCATTGTTGTACCACTTCTGTGTAGGCCAGCTTTTCAGGGGAATAATTTGTGTCATCCAATATTATGTGTATTTTAGTGCTCACTTAATGATGGCCTAATATTTCAAACAAAATACAACTTGTGTAATGAGGTACATCGTTTCTGCCAGGATGTTATTAGGATACCTGCTACAGTGATCTAATGAGATTGACCTTCGTTTCATAACAAATTGCTCTCCTCCTGAAACTATTTTTAATGGCCTTCTTGATTTATGCAAAGCAACCTATAACGATAGCCTTCACCTGTAGAAATAAGTGATTCAAATAATTATAAATTTGATGAAAATGACAAGTTACTTTAAAGTGTTGCTGTATTTTTGCCATGTAACACACCGGTTGAGTGCAGCATTGTGAAAGTCTCGTGTGGCATTGTTCTTTCTGCCTTTCTGCCACGAACGAAATAAATGAGTTTAGGTCGTAATGGGCAGAAGAGAAAACCCATATAATTGCCGACACGGAGGGTGTTTGAAGCAGCTCTCCGGCTTCCAGCTGGAGGGCATCTTATTCTTGGGGTGCCATTTGCTGCCATCTACTGGGCATGTCTCAACAGTTCAAGGAGACCATCAGATTTCTGTTGTGATATTCAAAGCCATAGTGCATGTGACTTCTGATGTATATTTTAATTAGATGAATCCTTTTTCAAAGGGTGATGAAGGAGAAAAAGAGGAATCCATATTGTGACTATTTCTGCTGATTTTCTTAAAATTATTGTTTAGTTAAAACTAAGCTGTTTCTGAGGGAAGTTGAGTACAATTGGCATATTAATAACAGACAAGAATACTATGCTATGCTGCAGTTAGTTGAATCTGAAAAGCCTACTACCTTACTAGTATAATTTAATCCTCACAAAATCCTCAGAAGATTTTTAGTTACATGGTACCAGTTTTATGGACTGATGTCACATAGTCACTGTGAGGCAGAAGATTTTCAGGCTTTGTGTATGTATTTCCCATTGCAGGAAAGGTGAGTGATACAAAAATTATATGACTAAATATTTTCTTATGCAGCTGATACTTTTCTCCCATATTTTCCCTACTTTCTGCAGGCCTGGCAGCAAATATCATGCTTTTAAATTCCTTTTAAAAAATCTCAACACCAAGACTGTTCTGAATAAACAGCTTATCCAAAATGTGGTTTCAGATGGAAAGACTAAGACGCAAATTAAACTTTAAAGGAAAGGCTTCGCAAAAAATAACAGGAACAACCAATGTATTTCCTTAAAGATCAGACATGGTCCCACGTTAAAATAAAGAACTTTCAAGTCTGTATGTACAGCACCATCTGGTGACTTCTGCACAGCAGGATCCCAAAGCAGGGATGGATTTATGTACCTTGCCTCATCGTAGACAGTGAGTCAGTTGATATCTCCCAGCAGACCTGCTTCTTATTTTTTCACTGCCAGATACAACTTCCTTACAAACATAAAAATATGCTTTCATTCCTATTTCCAGGCTTGGCTGTTGTCACTGTTGTTTGTGCACAGGAGCAGGAAGATTTGCTGGTGCTTGTGGTTTCCTCCTCATGTCGTACTATATGTTATATATTTATCTGGGAAGGGCTCCACAGGCAAAGCTCACTGTTTACAGTCCCGGTCCTGGTAGTAGTCAGCAAGCACATAGATCATTATCTGGCATCTAGCCTTTCTTGGCTGCCAGCTTCCTGCCTGGCTGAGACAGCAGTTCAGGCTTTGCTTTTCACTTCTGCTGCCCACTGTTCCAGTCTGTCCTCTGTTTTGCAGCTGTCCCATACAATGCCACTTCACTTTGCTACAGAACAGGAGAAATTTGTCCAGATCCCCATTTCACTGCAGGGTGTGTAGGGTGGTGCTTGTTGGTGCTTAATTCCACAAAACCAATGAGCTGTGTGATCCATTTGTAAGCAACATCCATTAGTGCCTTAACTATTTGTGGATACGTGGATTTTGAGCAGTCTTGTCACAGAAACAGTTAGATTCCAAAAGGTTTTAGTTGTCCTGTAAGCAAAGAGCAGGCAAAAAGATTTGGAGCTTAATTCTTCAATGCATTACACCATACTACTATTAATTTCAGTACAGTTCTACCTCATCTTAAGCCCATTGAATGGAATATCATGTTTTTAACCCATAAATCCTCTATGTCCCACACATCTCAGGAAGTCACCTCAGCAGATGGGGACATCTGAGTCACTCTTACCACTGAAGAAAATATATCTCCTTTGTTCCAGTAGAATAGCCCATGGACTTAGCAAAACATATTGTGTCTATGTCTAGATACAGCAAATTAAGTGCAGGGATGAAATGCTGTTACTAAGGCTTATTTCTTTTTTTTTTTCATGTAGCAGCTTTCTTAATTCATTAGAAAACAGTTCCTTATAATGTGGCACAATGCCCTGAGCTGGTGACGAAATCAGTCGATGTTGTAGGTGAGAAATGGCAGTGTACCAGCAGTTTATCTGTTGACCTATTCTGTTGAAGCAGACAGGTGTATCTGTTCTGTCTGTAGGGGAGGGATGAGAATCAGAGATCACACATTTGCCAATGATACTGCAGTGTATAAAATCTCCCTCCCACAGTGTCCAAAGTCCTTTGCTTTCTAATGAAACGACCTGGCATAACAGATATATCAACTTGAATGTCTATGAAGCCTACAAAAGGAGGCTGTGAGGATATTTTGAAAGGGTAAAGAACTTGCTGAATGTTAAAATATAGCTTTATACTGAGATGTAATTCAATAAGGGGTGAACCCCATTGTAAATACAGAAGCCAGTATCTCCATAAACCATTGAAGAAATCTGTGTTTCATAATTTTAAAGCTTATATAGTCATCTTCATTTTTTGTTGGTTTAATCCCTTGGGAACTTCTCTGTAGTGAAAGACATGGCATATATTAGTGTAGGCTTTTAAAATATATCGATACATAAGCAATGGGGAGAACATGTGCTATACTACTGTTAGTGATTAATTTTGAATTAAAAAAGCAACAATAAAACCCAGTGAAAACAGAGGCAAAAGATTGAATTTGGAAATTCCTAACCATAGTAAGTCCCTTTGGAATATACTTACGAGGCCAGTCCTGACCAGGCTGGATTTGTTTGATGAACCTTTGTTCTCTTTCCTCTTGTGGACTGATGGAGTACTAATGCTCCCAGTAACCTGAGTGGTACAAAAGGACAGAGAAATCCTGTTGCCTTCCCCTTTCCCACCCTAAGCAACCGGAACATTGGGCCAAGGCAGTAGTGATGTGGGACACAGGAAGCTTTCTGTTCACAGCAAGCATCCTGCTCACTGCGCATCCTTGGCTCATCTCACTTTGTGTGGTGTAGCTGCTGAGGCAAATGGCTGCAGGGTGGCCAGCCACTGAACCTTGGTACCTCTAACTATGGGTCCCATTAGAGGATAGCTTTGCCAGGGATTTGCTGCCTTTTTGTTAAGACCTTCTAACTTCTGAGGCTTTGTAGTCATGTAACTGTCATGGGGTTCCTAGGCTCATGCCCATGCTGTTTTATCATCTGACATACTAGGCACATATGTAAGAATGTTATAGCTTCTCCTTTCCTATCTTAGATGGGATAGATGGGACTCTGAGATGTTTTGAATTAGCATAGTTCTGTGGCCTTTCGTGGAGCTATGTTCATTTACACCCAGACCTTCACAGACAGAAGGCACACCTTTGTAAAATGCACATCTCCATCACAAACGGAGCCTCCTTGGGCATGCGAACACAGATCTGCCATATGCAGGGCCATTCTCTGAGTCTGGAGTCCAGTGAGTAGCACACTGAACTTGGGCATTTTTCCTGACTATGATTCAAATTGATCTTTCAAATCAACAGGGAAAAGTTATTCTGTCTTTGATGTGAAACACAAGGAAGGCCTTTTGCAGAGATGTAAAGCATTCCAGAGCCCAGCCATGCACTGCTCCGGTGAGCAGTACAGCCCTTTTGTTTTTCAGAGAGTCGTGTGTCATTGTGGCCTTTAGTCTTTCAGTGACCTATTTGAGCAGAGAGAACTGTTCTGTATAAGGGTGGCTATTTTGAGCTTACGATGTTTTGGAGAGAGAAGGATTGAATTAGGTCACAACTTCAGGATGCCAAGAGTTTCTCTTGATTTGCTTATTGCTTTTGTAAATCAGGCTGTCACATTTAACTACACTGGAAGCAATAATCTTTTCTCTGCTTTCACGAGATCAAAGTACAACGGAAATTCATTGAAATAATAAAAAAATTAATTTTCTACATTTCTGTGTGGAAGTATGGCAATAAAGACAAACCGATCTTCTCAGTTACTATGTAATTAGCATTTATGATCGGGAGATGATAAACAATCAATCAGAGTCAGTTAAAGCATTTCTCAAAAGCAGTTTAGAATCTCACTAAAGTGACTGAAACGCAGTGCAACACAAGCACTTCTGTGCTGAAGGCAGATTCAGGGCAGGAATACCAATGGGATTGCTGATGATTAGTAGGATAAGTAGGTTTAGAAAGACCACTTATAAAACTGAGCTCAGTTCAGTCCAGACAGTATCCTAAGCCCACTGATTGCTCCTCACAGAGAGCAAGCTTGAAATCTTTATTCCCTATGCTATTTAGAACTAATAAATACATCCGAATTAGAAACTAGTGAAGTGTTTTCACATTGTACCCCTCATTAAGACACTTTGGGAAGCGTAGAAAGATAAAATTATTAAAAAGCAATCTTAATAACTGGATGACTGTATTGAATTTGCCTTCATCCAAAACGTGGCATGCAGCTTTGCTTTCAGGGAACGTGTGCATCCACATCTCTAGTTCTCTCTCTCTCGCAGCGATCGTGTACACATCTGTGTGGGAGGGTGTGGGGGAACGGTGCTTTGGCGAGCTAGCCTACCTTGTGTGAAATAAGAAATTGGCAGTGACCTTGTGGCTAGTATTCAGATAGCCTCTTTTGCTATTTTTTTATATCCCCTTTCTAAATTGCTGTAGATTTTGAGCACTTATCTGGCTCTATCCGTGATAAGGCCCACTTCCCAGATAAGGCTAAAACAAGCTGTTCTGTGTACCTTTTCATGGGATAACAAATTCACATCCATCTTTTGGCAGTTTGGAGATATAGGAAATATTTCAATCAGATGTTTCTAATTGAATTCAATTCCTTATTAATTTGATCTCTCCTTTAATTCCATCTCAGCCTCAGGATCTGTATCATTTGTATTAAAAATAACATAATGGCCACCCTTTCTTTTAATCACTGTTGACTGCTTTAGGCAGGTATTAACAGATAATCTGATTACAAAATACACAGTGAGTTGGCATTTAGTTAATAATTATCAGGGAAAATTTGGAAAAGAATCAAAGGGGGAAAAAAAAGAGAAAGAGGAAAAAGAGGAGAGAGTGGAGTCTACAAAGACACTCAACATGAAAGTAATATTATGGAAAAGTTATTTTTGCCAGTGACTGTTAAGGGTACAAGGCTCTAAGATGCACAGCCAGCGGTGTCAGCCACGGGTGACAGGCTCAGCCCAGCAGGGAGATTACTGACAGAACTTCAAAAGAATGAGGTCTATGGTAAATCTAACATCACTTCCTCATAGGCTTATTTAAACTTACTAATGGGATTTATAGGTTAGATGCTTAGTGGTATAACCTGGCATAGCTCCACTGAACTCTGGCTGCATCATTTGCAACCTTCTCTTTCTGATTGTAGGTAGACACCATTAGCCTTTTTATGGGAAAGCCACTCTCTCCTCATTGTCCATTGTGTTGTCTGGGAAGACTGTGCTATTTGGCAGAGTCCTGGGCCAGGGCAGGAGTCAGGGCTGGCAGGAAAACTTCTGATGTGCAGCTAAATCCAGGTTGTACATGGAGCAATGTGGAGCAGCTCTGTATTTGCTTCATACCAGCTGTGAGGAAGTCACCAGTCAGGATCACTGGCCAGTTCTCTAATTGTTCCTGGCTGATTTATGTCACAAGGTCCTCAGTCCTCTGGAGACTGAGAGCTGTCTGCTATAGGGCTGACAGATCTGGCAGTACTTGACAGAGGCAAACAGGGACTAACTTTAAGGGGGCTGTGTTGGATCTCTCATGTTTTCTTACCATCTTGGGAATGCATCTGAAGGAGGTATTTTATTGTCCACTGTCCTTTCTTGGCAAATTTGCAATGCTGCTGTAATGACAGCCCTTCTGGTCATCCAGTAGCTCCAGAAGAGACCGGGACTGGGTACTTTCCACCTGCCTCTCTTGTGACTGCTCCCGATGCCTGAGTGATCGGGCTGAATGGAGCCCATGGTCTGCTGCTCAGCAGATGGCATTTTTCTAGTCCATCAGTATTGGAATGACACCCAGCACAGCATGACGGATCCCAAGCTGTTAAAGAGTCTGCCTTTGGACTAAAGCAGAAGAAAGAGCCTTGACAGCTTGCTGTTTTGCAAGTCACCCAATAGAAAAAAGGTGGTTTACACAGTGTCCTGACATGTTCTAATATGCTGTTACTCTCTGCCTAAGTTCCCAGTGCTCTCACTGAAGCTCCATTCAGTGTGTGTTACACTGATACGGTGATAAAGTTATCATACACCATCTCAGAAGGGACTGCGCTCCTCTGGGGACTATTATGGACTGCATGTGCTACTCACGCAGGCGCCTTTGAAGCTTGCAGTAGAGACTGCTTGACGTCATCAGCATAATAACGTAGCATGATTTGGGACTTAAAAATCCCACGTTTCTGATGGTGTGTCAAGACAGGTGGCAGCTGGACTCCTATTCATGTTAATGAGCTTCATTCTCT
The DNA here is from genome assembly GCA_025331215.1 of Actenoides lindsayi. NCBI lineage: Eukaryota > Metazoa > Chordata > Aves > Coraciiformes > Alcedinidae > Actenoides > Actenoides lindsayi. The sequence goes on from WTSP01010131.1 coordinate 126,006, forward strand.
GTGATGTCCTTCTAAGAAAGGCTGCTCAACAACAGGGCTGTTCCAGACTGGTCTCCATTTTCTTCAAAAGAACATTTATGTTCTTTTGCACTTTGGAGAAGTACAAAGTTAATAGCTTGCTTCTTACAGATAAACTGCAGGGATTTTCTGGTTTTTAAGCTTAATCTGCTGTTCACTGCAGTTAATCTGGACCATTAAGACTCCAATGAAATCAAGCAAAACTTAGCATCTGACATGAGATGTGTAACTGCCCCCTGCCCTGCTGCACACAGGTGCTGGCCCTGGGGCTGTTGTCTCTAAATGATAAGGATGGGCACTCCCCCACCCCAGGGTTGCCTAGCCAGGTGCTTTGGGTGATAGCAGTGACATGGCATGTCCCAGCACCTGTATAACCCCACACAGCAGCTTGAGAAACCAGCTTTGTATGTGCTTGTTGAACAGGGGGTACTGGCTTGCTGCCAAAAAGAACAGACGTTGGCAAATACCTTTGCAGTAAGCCTCCCCATTCCCAATCCTTCCCTTTCTGGAGTATAAGATGTAGTAGAGTTTTGTGGCTTTACCTTAAAGGACTGCCAGTTACTTCCAGTGCCTGCTTCTGCGTGTGTCCTGACCGCCGGCTGCAATGTGACAAAAATAACACCTTAATGGCAGCAAAATAAGGGGGTGAGAACAGGAGATGCTAACAGAAAATGCACATTTGATAGCTATAATTTTGAATTCTCTGATTTGATATAAACAAATCTGCTTCATTGTCTCCAAGCTGCCCTCCCAGTGGCTCCACCAGTGTCTTTTTGCCACTTTGTGCTCAGTCAATAGTGTGAACTGATATCAAGAAGTCTGCCTCTGTCTTCTGAGTGGATGGGCTAAGCACCAGGCTCTTGTGTTGCTTCCCAAGACAGTAGCAGCAGTACTAAGTGAAGGGCAATGGATTTGAAGGCCCAACATGGTGTTTTAAAGTGTATCTTACTCCACAGAGCTATGAGTCTTAGCTCAGAACTGAGAGGAAACTACAGCCTTTCTCTGCAGGATAGATTGTGGCAAATATTTTAACTTGGAACAGTTTGCCTTGTGAGCTAGCTACTTCTATCTGATTCTGGTTAAAAGCACTGCTGGGTAAGGAGGGTTCTATGATTCATATATGGCAATGCAGAAGCTCGCTAACTTGGGCAGAAGCAGCAGCCTACAGTGCTCATGTGATGCACAGAGATCTTCTAGAAAGGAAAGGTTTGTCATGTAGAGCAACATAGATCCTTAGGGCCTGTCTGCCATAAGGGGAATTTTTGAACTGGTGAAAAACCTGACACGGACGTTGTTACATCAGCTAAAAGTAGGCATCTGTTGGCTTTACTTGCATTCGTGTCCGGTGTGAGCTGAAATGAGAATGAGACTGTGACTAGTTAAGGACAACCACAAGAAAACTTGCACTGACATAACTAAATTAATTTCAAACAGATTTTAGTTAAACTAGTGCAATTACCATGTCTTGATAGGGTTTCAGTCTATTTTTGCATATCTTTTCCCTCCAGAGTGGTGGTTTTCACTGACAAATGGCATAATGGCTGTTTAGCCAAGTCCATGGCACTTTGTTGAAGTGAACGGGGATTACTCTGGCAAAGCCAGAATAGCTGTCAGGCTGTTAAATGTGTTGCATATTTACTGACACCTCTGGATGTAGTTAACTTTGTATTTTTAAAAAGGATGAATACAATAGCTTAAACCATTTTTGAAAGGGTTTGAAACGGTGTCTAGGGAAAAATTGTGAAGGGCCTATAGTTGCTACACACTAGACTAGTTCTGATCACATTGAAGTTGATGACATACCTGTGCAAAGCCACTGGAACTGGGCTGAATAGATCCCTCGGGGTTCTTTTTATTTGCATTGGCTTGTTGGTTTTGTTTGTTTGTTTTTAAGAGTATTTGTGAGCAGTGTGATTGTCATGCAGGAGCAGAGCATTGCTCTGATGAAAATGGTGTCATCTGTTCTATGCTAATAAGGCAGCATCTGCAGCCACCCTTGCTGCCTATCAAATCTGGGTACCAAATAGAGCTGTTTGATCTCACTGCCACTGAAGTGTGTCTGCATGAGCATGGGAGATGTGTATTATCCCATCTGTTTTTCAGAGACCCTCCATCAGGTCACGTGCTTCAAGGTAAGGGTTCAGACACAAAATGAGTTCCACTGCAGGTGACTGCCTTAGAGGGATCCTGCTTTGTCACAATGTATAAAAATTTGACTTGAGTTATTTTACTCCTTCAGGGCAGGTCATTTAAGCCCTGTCCACACTAGGGAAATGGTTAACTTTGGCTCTGCTCCTTTAGTGATAACGGTTGCCCCAGTGTGGACAGGGGGCCGTCTCCATTTTCATTAATGTGTCGAGTCACTTCTCCAAGAAGACCTTGCAAGACAGTGGTTCAATCAACAGCAGCTGCTGGTGGCCAGTTTATTTTTGGGCTGCTACTGCTGCTTGTCCAGATGGAGCTGAAATAGTGCCAGCCATGGTGAGACTTCCGGGGAAAACACCAGAGGTGTGGAGGCACAGCATCCCAAGCACCGGCAATTCCTCTAGCTGGGATGCCTGGCCACCGTGGTGGCATGGCTGGAAGTGCTGAGCGTCAGTCTCGTCAACAGAAGTTTGTACCTGCCACACTTGCACACGAGCTGCTGCAAACCAGCCAGTTATTCTTGCAAAAAAATCTTTTGCTGGACTTGCCACATGCATTTTCCTCAGAAATACTCATTTTTGTCTAATTGCCTAGGAAGAGAGAAAAAGGAAACAACAGCAAGTTTGATTTTGAGTGTAATAAAACTAGTTTATTTACACAGTAACATGAATGCCACAGAGTACACAGCAAAGTACCACAGCAAACCAGAGTGTATCGGCCCCTGATCACAAAGGAAGGCTTGAAGTTTATATACTTATTTATATAAAAATGTGTAAATACCAATATGAAGCACCAGATAAAGCAATGCAACCAGAAATTCCAAATACAAATTACCCACAAGAATGGAGTTGAAATAAAACCCAAACAACAAAATCCCTAATTCAAGGGATTAAAAAAAAATCCCATTTATAAAAGTCCATTGATTTTGGAATCCCCAATTTAAAAATAAATTCCCCCCTTTTATTAAAAACAAGAACATATTTTTAAATGCTCAGCATAATTAAGTTTTAAAAGAAAAAAACCCAAGGATTTCAACTGCAAAACCTTCTCATACCAACAAGCCAAAGGACAAAGAAACAGAAGTTTGAGTCATTCTTGAAGAGGTGTTAATTATGAAATGACTATATTAAAATTTACACACTCTTAAATATATATTATATATACGATATATAATATATATATATTTTCCAGCAAAAAAGGGCAAAGAATACTTTTGGGATACAAAAATTCATATTCATACATATATATATATAAAAACGTGCCCACACGCACTCATATATATATATATATGCATGTATATATATGAACAAATATTTCCTCCATATAAAAGAAGTTTCAACCTCTTCTAAATCCCTGAAATCTTCCCCTTGGATTTATGGAAAAGAAAAATCTTTATAGTCTGACATACAAACTAAACTCTGAAATTCTACTGAGTGGTAAAATGCTTATGTACAGGTAAGTTGAGTATTTCTCCCTGGCAGCTCTGTTGTATCTGAAAGCATTCTGTGGTTTCCAACTAAACACTTGAGTGGAGCACCAATGCAAGGAGACTTACAGGAAATTATTTAAATATACATTCTACTCCTATTCAAAATCACCACCCTTCTAATACTGCATCCAGGTGAATAATAAAATCCATACAAATGTCTACTAGAAATTCTCTGCAACACAGCATAGGGAAAGACTTGCCTCCTCCTTTTGGAGTTGAGGGTGCCCGAAAGAACTTTCTCCCTAATACTTCTTCTGAAAAGTATTCTTTGTGTATTCCTCCCTTGAAGTGTTTGAAATCCAGATGGTTGTTTACAGAATATTTCCACAGGTATATTTGTAGAGGTATGTAAAATTCTATTCTGTACTTCTCTGATGCGATCTTGCTGCATAACTAAATCACTATCACATATCTCTATGCATGGACTGAGGGGCTGTGATTGTGCTTTAGGTGTTACAGGACTTTTAGCAGAAGCAACACTATGTCTGCAAAATCGAAGTAAGAGAGATGGCTGAGTCACTCAGGGAATAATCCCCATGTACTGTTTCTACAGAGAAACAGCCTAATTTCTATTTGGGGAAAGGGGAAAAGGAAAACGCATGAAAAGGTCTGATGCAGTTTCCATTGTATCCCTCAGAAAAGTTACAACTGATTTAAATAAATACAGGAATATTTAATTTATATTTACATATGAATAATTGCTATTAAAAAAATAGGTGGGGCACCTCGGCACAAGAATTGAGAAACATACATTTTATTTCAGCAGCAAGTACTATTTTTACATGCTTACAGGGTGAAGCTGCTGAATAAATTCTTTTGAGTAGCTGAAACTTAATATACATGTGATTTATTTAAATAATATATTTTTCTCTCTAATATGTGGAAATTCCCCTGTGTTAAAATGTTCAGATGACCCATTCATACCTTGGGGGTGCTGCCAGGATGTGTGGACCATAAGAGAATTGAGGTGGAACATTTCTGTCAATGCTATGTGTATTCTTGTCTGTAGGCCAGCAACATGATATCCTAGCTTGAGTTACTGATGTCATCATGTCTGAAGTGAGACCAGGCTTCTATATTTGGACATTCCAAGGGTTTCAGAAAAAAAATCTGAATTCCCTCATTCCTGAAAATTTGTAGGCAAGTTTTTACTAGTAGATTCTCTTTATATTCACCTGGTTATGCATGTTGACTGGATCAGATCTGACTTTGAAAGATAATTAGTGAATAGTTCCCACTTAAGACATACAAAACAAAACCATTTTCTGTATCATCTCAGCAGTAGTTGTTTCGAACTCCTGTTTTAACAGGTTTGCGTTTCACACTGCAGAGTACAGTGTGCAGCACATCCACTACCTACAGCAGGAGTAGCATATCTTACCTTCTCCACTTCTTCCAGACTAATCAGATTCCTCATCTTCTAGAAGCTGAGTTTCTGTAGTAGATTGTCAAAGCAATAGGCTTCCTTTGATGCTGTGGTCAGTCTAGACCACTTGAGTTGTTATCTGCTATTATTCTCCCTATGCAGGTCCCAAATCTGAAAGCTCACAATTTTGTGACTTCAGGTTTGTGCTGTATTACAAGCAACTTAAAAACAACTCATCACAAACTCCCAAAACAAATCTCATTGATCAACTCAGTATCATACAAAGTACAGCATTTAATTTTATAGTCTTTTGCATCTTAATGTGGGCAGTATTATTTCTAGGGCTATTACGAAAGGAGTAAGATTTCCACCAACTGACCAGCTACATTTTAGTTCTCTGACAAGGCACTAAACATTGTGAATCCAATCACTGTGCTCTCTCCGTAACATTAGAGAGGTTTTTAATGGCTCTAATATGATCAGAAACCACTCATCATAATTCTTCAAACAAGCATTTGATCTTTCCAGAAATTAGTTTTCACTGGAAAAATCTTTAGAGTTCATGTTAAAAATATTTGAATGACATCTTTTATTAATAGAAAAATATATATTTACAGTCAATACTGTTATCTTAGATTTGCAGCTCTTCCTATTTCTTGAGCTCAACTGAAAGTGCGACATTGCTAAAAAAAGAATTCAAGATCTGTGCACGTTTTCAAGTAAGTTACTACATGCACAGCCAGGGGGTTTGTTCCTGTCATACACAGGATCTCAGTTACAAACAGCGGGTTTTTTTCCTTTTGCTTAGCAATTATGCTGTAGCATTCTTAGGATTTGTTTACAATCAGTTTAATGCATACATTCTGGTATATTTATGTGGCGCAATCTGTTGCCAGGATGGAGAACCACCACAGACACTGTTACAATCATCAGTTACAGGCATATCCGCAAAGTCAGCCTCAAGCTCTCCAAGGAATAGCTCAGGCCAGATTGTGTTCAACTACTTTGACCATTCTTTCTTTTCTAAAGTAAAAAAACCACACAATATTACAAATTGCTAAAGTTTACCCAGTGCTGCACAAGAAAGAGAATGGTAGTGAACATCTATCCATGCTTGATTATACTGCAGAGCTAAAATGAGCATTGGTTCATCACAAAAAATACAAACTGAAATTAGATAGCTAGAGATACAAAGGCTTCGGACCAGCTGCGTTAAATACGGATGGTTGTAAAACATTCAAAATTCAGCTTTGCATGTGCGTGTTGACATGAAAGTGACACTGAGAACATGTGTCCTTAAACACAGAAACATCTACCGGCTTCAAGGAATGAGCCCACTGCAATGGCAAGTGGTCCAATAATTGCTCGTACGGCCTATATGAGTTAGGTGAGAAGTTATGTGCGCACACGCACTACGAAAACAACGCAAAACCAGACCACAGAGAACAAGAAGCCCTACTTGTAGCTCAACACATTGTGACTAATAGCCAGTAGATAGTATGCGAGTGACTTGTCATGCTCAATGTATTTAAGCTATGAGAGCATTGCCCTCCTGTGTCCAGATAAAGCAGGGCTGCATTGAACATGTGTTTAAAGGTTCTTCTACAAGCTGCTCAGCAGTAGTGTAGAAACTTTCTTTCCTGATGTAGAGGTACCTCAACTACATACATTGCACTTGGGTTTTAATGCATCGTCCTCTTTTTCTGCATCAATGCTGCCATCCTAACCTTTTTGCCAAAAAAGAGAAAGAAAAAAAAAAAATCACATTAGAAATATATTATCCTCATTCTTGCCTGACCCTTCACTGATACAGGTGAATCAAACAAAAGAATAATAATCAGAAGTTTAAAAAAAAAATATCTTTAGAAAGGTCACAAAGACAGTCTATACTACAGCACAATCGATGTAGGCTTCCACACGCTATTCAGCTTAGCTCTGATAGATGCCAGAGAAGAATAATATAGACATTTCAACCCCTCCAAATGTATGGTGTGGATCCAGAGCTAGTTTTGCTGACTTTAAGCCTGCAGGACTGTTTGTTCAGTTTCCATGCATCTGGTCCAAGCATGCATATGCTGTATAAAGTGGCTATTTGTTTCAAGGCTGAAGTGAATTGATTCCTCACAGTTTTAACTATTAAAATGAAACATCAATCCATAAAAAGAACACACGGATATCTGTTCATTTATGTGCCAGGAAAGTAAAGGAAGGGGGTGCAGATCTAGCATCAGGTAAAGGCTGGTGTGTAAAGTGAACACTGTAACATACAGCTTTAAAAAATACATACAAGAATTGCACATAGATCCATAGGAGAGAAGCACAGGCTCATAACTAGGGCTGTCTGCTTTCCATCACCCGGGTCAGAACATTCGGTATCACTTTTTCCCCTGCATCCAGATCAGTTGCTTCAGAGCGATTCAGGACACAATTCAGAGCCTAGCAATACTGAGCAAAGATATCGACTGTACCGCTGCAGAGGTCCAGAGGAAATGGCCAATAGGGCAGCTAAGGAAGTCAGCAGTGGACTCCAAAAGTGAAAAGCTCCTTCAGGTTGAGTTTGTAAAAAATTCTCTTTTTAATCCTCACTAATTCCTGCTCTAGTCCAAAACTCTGTCTGCAGTGCTTTCAGTTACTCTGACAACATTGCATTTTGAGGGTGTTGTGTATAGCAACATTAGAAAACACTAGTTACAACAGACAAGAGATACGCAGCCAAACACTGCTGTGGGAAAAGTGGATCACGATACTGTTAGTTGTGGCTGCCAGACTTAACAGCTCCCTCGGTAAGTAAACAACAGTGGTTTTGCCCTCTTGTTTTTACCCTTCAGAGAGCTGTGTCTGCAGTAAAAGTGTCTCCATGTAGCCTGTTAGCTACACACAGTCAAGCTCTAAACATTTCTATCTCCTGCCAACATTCCAGCAGAGCCAGTTTCAGTCCTGCTTTGCAATATGGCACAAGTAACAAGAGCAGACCAAAATAAAATAGAAGAGGTGGCTGTTATTTTCATCCCTGATGCACAGCAGTGATTGTCAGAGAAGGTTATGTACATCCTATCCCTTTTGAGTCAGGCTTTAGTGCCTTTCGCGATGGAAGGGGAATTTCAATTGTTCACTGTGCATTGTATCGTTGTCTACACGTGGTTATAGCTACTGTACATCAACAGTCCAGACGGGTGAATGTCATAGAGGAAATGGGATAGACAAAGTGTGCATATTCTGCTTTTCAATGCAGAGGTCTTCAGCTAAGGTTAACAATCCAATTAAGGCAGCATCTTCAAAGCACGGATCTGTGGTTAGAAAGGATATGGGTAGGCAGGGAGGCAGAGGAGGAGGGAAGAAGACTGAACACGGGTGCTTACTGCCCACTGACAGGATAACCACATCCGGGGAGGAAAAAAAGACAAAGCATAAAGTGTAAGAGAAAGATTGGAATCTGCTTGGTTGGAGGACAGACCAAAGGAAAGAGGAGTCCAGCCTGCTTGTGGGGGACTGACCAAGCTGAGAGAAAAGTTTGCATGGTATGTGGAATGGAAACAAGTGAGTGTTTTGTGGCATGGTAGATCACTCATCTCACCTTTACAACTAACCCATCTCTGCTTGTGGTCACTGCTATTCACTAACCAATGCTACATAAGGAAATGACAGAAACTACCCAGAAGAGGAGGGCAATTTGTTTACTGCAATGGTAAAAATAGTGGTATCAAAGTTTGCTCTCCTTTCTAGCCAGATATTGTTACATACTGTCTGATCCAAATATAGTCGTGTGTATATTATCAGTCCCTAACAGGCCTGGCAAAAAATGTAGTTTCTGTTATATTGGGTACAGGATGCGATTTCTTCAATTAGATCCTATTTGCTCAGAGTTGCTGGCTTTGATATCTAGGCTATTTTTTTTAAGACTTGTACAAGGTGTGAGCCCTAGAGGAGGCTGGAGTGAGGGCTGGGGTGGAGGTGGGGGTACTTCAGGAAAAGCAACAGGCTCTACAAACTAGTGCTGCTGCATGATTCTCACTATGCGGTGAAGTGAGTCTATAGTGGCAAAAGCCAGATATTGACAACAAAGCCAGTCTTCCAGAATAATTCCACAGTCCCTGTCCAAGGACTTCTCTGCAAACTTGATCATCAGCAGCGTCCTTTTTATGTCCAGCCAGTTCTGAAGTACAGCATCTCTCCGCGAGGGATTGGAAGATGTACTTAGAGCATGGAACAAGTCCTCACGTGGACCCCAAAGCAGACACTGAAGGATTCCCTTGGCTTCTGATATCAGGATCCTCTCTGAAGGGTTGGGGTTCAGCAGGCAGCTGGCAAGCTGTTGAAGCCCTTGAGAGTAGAGGGAACGGCAAGGAATCTTGGGGAGATCAGCACGAGTATACTCCTTCTCCTTCAGCTCTGGATTCTCATCAAAAGGATTAGGTAAGTGCAGCATTTCATAGATGAGGATGCCAGTCTGGAACTCATCACACTTTTTGTACTGTGTTGCAGTGATGATTTCTGGAGCCAAGCGGGACTGATCCCTTAGGACCTCAGGATCTACCATATGACTCTTCTGCTTGGCCTGGGAAAAATTGCTCACTATTAATCTGGCTGGGCAAGCAGTGTTGGGACTAGGTTCAATACACTCAGAGCTCAGAGGGCTGCCTCCTGGTCTGGAATGAACCAGCAGCAGATTCTCTAACCGCAGATCGCAGTGTGTGATATGATAGGGTTTCAGGTGCTCCAGGCCCAAACACAGCTGTAAAAGGAGTAGACAGACCTGCCTCTCGTATAAATCTGGGCTTTTTGCATGGCGGGGTGCAGAATCTCGCACAAAGTCGGCCACGGTTAAGTACGGCACCTCCCGCGTGATGACCACAATACGGCTGCGTGGCTTGCTGATGGTGCCCTGGTTGCTTGAGCCATCTTTCTGTGAAGCCTCTGTATGGGAAGGAGAGTCTCTGTTCTTTTGCTCAGGCTCTTTCTCCTCTTCTTCCTGCTCTTCTTCTTCTTCCACCTCTGGTGCATCGGCATCCTCCCACGGAAGGAGACGAACTGGCACTTCAGCAAGGAAGTGGCCACAGTCCTGTTGAATATTGAAGTTGATAGCCAGACTCTGCCGGATAGAGAGGCTGTGATAATACTGCTGGGATTCCTTAGCTTTGCTCTTACAAATCTGGGGGAAGAAAATAAATAGAACAGACATAAAAGAACTCTTAAGTTTGTAAACTCTGTATACTTTTTTAGTCCAGCCCTAAACACAAGCACTAAAAATTTTTACTGAACTGACCTTGGCAGACCATCTTAAGGCCCATAAACAGTTTCCATTGGATAGTAAGCAACTGCAGACCAGTATGTGCAGGCAGCTCTCCCTGTGCATACATTACTCACTGGAAAATATAGTTCAGGCAGGTTGGGCTTTTAGTCAGAATAGCAGCTGATACACAGTAAATGCAGTGAAGCTGACCTTACAGTTATTTGTTTATCCATATAGTTTTATTTCGTGTTCTTCTGTCAGCTTTGTGTGAAGCTTGAACAAGATAAAAATAATTCACAGCAATAGGAGATATAAAGAATGTTTGACGATGTGATCAAACCACTGCACGTGTCCGAGTTCGCGTGGCGTAACAAGTGCCCCGTCAGCTAAGTGACGATGCGCGCTCCTCGCCTGCTGTGACCGGGCAGGGAGGTCTGTTAGCTGCTGCACGCTAACACTGTGTCTGCAGGGAGGGCTGCTGCACATCTGCGTGCCATGGGCTGCTGGCAAGATACATACTGTAGCTCAGGTGAGGAACGGAAGCTCATAAGCAATTAAGTTCCTTAATTGCTTTCAATCATTTGTCAAGATCCTGAGTATATGATTTTATTTTGCCATATATATAGCTGTATTTACTTTCTGTCCAGAAATACCTTGTGGGTATACACATACTGCCATAATACCTGGCAGCTCCAACCCCCTTAACAAGAGTAACTTCTATTAAGGCCTCTGTTCTAAGGCATTGACTGGTTAAAATTATAGCCCTTGAAAGACTCCAGAATGTTGACCTTTGCATATTAACTTTAGTTCTACTGATTTCAGTGAGATTGTTCAAAGCACGTAAGGTTAAGTGTATGTTTTAATCCGTACAATTTTAGATCCTAAGTATTCAGTTGGTATAATGCATCAACAGGTCTTAATTGCAAAGCTCAGTTAAAACAGGAAAACTTCTCTCTTCAGATGAAATTACAGCTTCCCTTAGCTCATCTCTGAAAGCCAGATAACTAAGCCAGAAAGTCAACACTAGTTGTATAAAGTCACAGGCAAGGAGCCCAGATCTCATACTAGCCCTAAATATAAGCATAAGGTGACTTTTCATCCCATTTCTCATCTTTCCCCTTTACAGAAACTTATGTAGGGCAAGTTATAAATTTACCTTTCACTAAATAAATGTTTTTAATCTTTTACACGCTTATGTGGTTAAGAAATATACAGCTTCATGGGAGATTTAGTCTTATGCTTGTTGATGAGAAAAGTACATTGTCAGATAATCATACGAAAGTAGACACAAGAAGCAACAATATTTTGACTGTCCTCCTATCTTTGATACTGTGCATATTTCCATACTTCACAAGCATTTAAATTTTCCCAAGCATTATATACACTATAGCTTAAACTGCCTGTTTCTAACTGCTACACACAAAAAAAAATTGAAAAATACATTTTCTAGTGACTTTTAAGAGAGGAAAGTCATAATTTTCTGAAAATGCACAGTTCTTGCAAATTTAAATTTTCAAATATATTTTATACTGTTAAGAGGTGAAGTGAGTTGTCAATGGAAAGTGTCGTCCTTCCCCTTCTTTCAAGGGTTACAAAAGTTTAAACAAATACAGTAAAAACACATCATTAACCTTAGAATTATATATGAAAAGACAATGTCAGCTGATTGCCTTGGAGACCGAAGTCCCCAGATTTATTAAATACTTAATATTGCACAGAAGACAGAAGTAGGAAAGTGTTGTATAGATCCTACCAGTGTGTATCAAAGCTCACTGAAAGAACTGCTATTAAGGAAAAAGAGAATAGTTTTGTCTTCTATGCCCTTCAAGTCCACGGCCTTTTTCTGGCTACAGCGATAATCAATTCCAGCTGCAGAAGTGCTGGAATTCGTGTTGTAATCCAGCATTTAGTTTTTGAAAACACTTAACTGACCTAATCCAAAATATAAACGCAGTATCTCTTGATTTGGTGAATACAAGGCCTTTTTTCCTTTATTAAAAGGAGTTCTTGCATATGGGGGGGGAAGCAGCACAGGAATCAAGACTTATCCCTAGTTTCTAGTTTTAGCCCTAGGCAACCTCTTTTTCCTACTTAGTTCAGGAAAGACCTCTCCAATTGATTACTGGAATTTCAGGAGGTAGGCTTCGCAACTCTCAAAATCAGCCTTTGTTCACTCATTTCAGAAAATATTGCCAATCCTGGAATTGTGATAGCACACCTTCATAGGCCTCTGTGGATGTGGTAACACTTCAGTCTAATTTTGAAATGACTGGCCATGCACTTCTGTCCCAGAAGGCATTCAGCTGTTAGGGCAGAGTACGCTGCCTTTGCACCCATTCCCTTTTCCTCTGAGCCAACAGAATTGGCCTCCGAGGAGAATCTGATCTGAGCATTGTCAGCTGGATCATTTCTAAGAAATGTCTTTCCAACCTATGACAAAGAAATGCAAAAAGAGTTGTCCTTCTCTATCTTATCCTTTCTCTTCCTTCCTGGTATTCAATTCTCAGCCTATGTTACTTTGGATTAAACTGATAGCCCTTCTCCTAGCGGATACTAAAAAATATTGATTCCCATCCTTTAATATTTCCCATCCTTCACACTTGGGAAAAAGTAATTTCCTCCCCTTCATTGTTTTCTTTTCAAAAATAAGGAGGCCTCATTCCTCCTATGTTTATTACTAATCCTCTGATTCTTGTTGCTCTTTTCTGCATTCTCCCCTTCATTACATCTTTCTGAAGAGTGGTACCCTATAATGAATACAGTATTCCAGGTAAGACCTCTCCAGCATCAAGCAGAACACAGCTTTATAGGTAATGATCCTTTCAACACTTCCCAGGGTGAACAGACCACATTAACAACTCCATTGTTACAGTGGTTCATGAGAAGCTTCAGAAAACTCATCCACTCTCAAGTCTGAATCCACAGCAGAGCCCAACTTTCCCCCATGTCAGTTCTGAGATAAGACTCTTTGTTTCAGATTCCTCTCTTTATATCAACAAAACTGAAATTAAAGACTAAATAGTATTATGATTAAAACCAATAATAAAATGACTGCATTCATAAAAACTACTTTCCCTTCCTTATTCTGCTGTTAAAGAAGATGACCAATAAAAAAATAAAAATCTCTAATCCCACAAATGCCCAGTAGTGCTGGCTTCTGGATACTTCTCTTGTTTCATGCAGGGAAGCATACAGCTACATGAACATGCATGCAATATCTATGGAGACAAGAGAGATGAAATCTGATTAGAGATGTATTTTCTTCTTGTATTTTGTTTACAAGCAATATGAAGCAAGAAGTGGAAGAGGCAGCTGGGTTATTTAAGGTTGATTAAATTGCTGACTGTACAAACGCTAAAATTTGTACATGAGATACTTTGTAATGGACAAGGGGACTGGAAATCTAGGCTGTCTACAAGCAGCACCCAAATTAGAGTCTGGTGACAAATTGGATACCTGTCTGAATTCACAGAACAGTTTCTAAGAGACAGGCCTGCAGTAATCTGATGTTCCTGTAAGCATGTGGCTACTCTTCAGAGTTCTGCTGTGAAGTACAGCTGCACAAGTCCAGATAAGCCCTGGGGTTTTAGATTGCAGAGTTCAGATTCTGTTTTACCAATATCTTATTAGAACGGGGAAAATGTACCAAAAGCAGGGGACACAAACTAAGTTTTCTTACTGATCTATTCAAAACCAGTTTGTAAATTTTGTTTACTGACAACCTTCTTGTACTATTTTATCATTTTCTGAGTTGCAGCTTCTGCTTACAGCTAATTCCATTTTATATCACCATTTTGCAATAGAGCAGTGAATGCTAGTGTTTAATACTAGTAATGGGGAATAATGATCCCCCCCAGCACTTTGTAGTGGAATAACTGCGCAATCTCCCAAAGCTATCATCTGAATGACCAAGATTTAGAATTTTCAAAATGGTTTGAGTTACAGTAAGTTATGCAACCGTCTATTTACATTTGAAAAGATGGAATTTGATGGCCTCATTAGCAAGTGTTTTAGACTACTTGTGATAAATTGCTAAAGGAGTGGATACAGAGCTGCTTTTCTGTTTGTGCCAGTTAATGGTGTGTTAAAACTGCAACTAAATAGACGGCCCAGTTTTCATGGTATGATTGTTAAAGCTTTTATCTGTTTAAGTCATCTACTCTAAAAAAAATAGGGAAATCCTGTTGCGTTCTTCATATACCATATGTTGAATCCCTATTTTTAGGGACAGGAAAAGAAAAAGGTGAAAGTACTTTGACTAAAATACCAATAGAAAGTAGAAGCAATCAGTCATTTACCACTTGCTTTAATGAACTATAATCAGGTGAGCTATGAAGATATGGTATGTGATAACAGGTGAAAGAAAGGTGTTGATAAGGGCTTGGCAAGCCTTATTTTTAAAGCTGATAAAGAGCTGGTTGTTCAAATGATGAAGCAATGTTGGTAAAAAGCCCTTTCATATGATGCAAGGGAAAAATGAGAAAAAAGGGGAGATAGGAGTAGGAAGGAATGGAAAGATTCCATCTTCCCTTCACTGGAATGCACCTTTCATGTATGTTTTCTTTAGTGCATCCATCTGAACTAAACTTCCACCATGTTTACAGGGACAGGACAGGTTTCTTTATATCCTGCAATTTCAATTTTCTACCATACCCCCCCCCCCCCCCATACCCATCCCTAAGAAGCAAGATTTTAATGTTTCAGAGCTTCTAAAAACTGGTCTGCATTAGCTTTTCTTTTTCCTTTATGAGTCCAGTAGCCTACTGTGCCATCAGCTGACTTCCACTTTACCAGCAGGGAATCTCATTTCCACTCTGTCCTATGCATTTTACAGGGCACCAGTGAACTTAAAGTACAACAAATATTGTGGGAAATGAATTTACAAGTGCTGAAAATGAGAAACACAGAAGATCAGAAAGACTGTACCATCTGTGCTACTTTGTTGTATTGCACAGAGGGACAACTGCAAATGAAATTCTGTGTACAATGAAAGCTTGCTAATCCCAAATTGATAGCTTGTTCTTGGCACAACCTTGTTTTCCAAGGAGGCCAGTTTGATCTCTGATTGACCTCATTTTCTTGATCTGGCCTTGGAACAGAGCTTTGACTTTTTAACAGTGTGCCAAAATACAGAATTCTATGCTGCTGTGACTGAACTTGGAACGGGCTAAAAGTTTAACACAAATAGCTTTATTTTGATCTGAAGCATAAAGTTCTGGGATGACCTTTAATAACATTTCTGCCAAGAACCTCCACTAGGAAACTGAATTACCAAAAAAACCCCACCTTAGCACACTGTGACAAGCTAAACATAACTAGAAAATATTTCTCAGCTGCAGCTAGGAAACTGTCAGCCAAATACGACTTACTTCCATGTTGCTCTATTTTATACTTGGGATGGGAACCTTAGCAGAAATCCTAAGGTTTTACTGCTAGAAAAACTTCTGCGGCCCTGTAGCAATCAAAGTCATGAGTTTTAACTGCTCCTTTTGACCTGTTTGCATCTTTGCAATTCCTGTTATCTTCCCTGAACTGCATTGCGACATGTACCCATGGCCAGAAGATACATGCTGCAGGCCACAACCCCGATGGGTTTTTATGTCTTTATTGTTCCCCGTGGACTCTAAATCAGTATTTCTACATGTCGGTCTATGATATTGTAGGTAATTGCCTCGAGAGTTTAATACTGAAAGTGGAAGTAGTTTACGTCACTGACACTGTAATTATCTTGTCTAAGTTCTATTCATTCTGAGTAATCTCCTTTTTTTTTTTTTTTTTTTAATAAGAAAGATCCCTGTCATACCAGTGCCTTATTTAGTCTGTGTAGGGATTCTAAGAAGTGAACTTTTCTAATCCACTTTATACAAAAAGCTGGTGCTCTCTGCTGCTTTTACCATAGTGCAACCGTTCCACTACCTATTTGGAATTACTGATAAGACCGTGGTTTCAAAGGAATGTTTATCCATATTGTCCCAGATCTACCAACTACTTAGAAGGTGTTACTGCTACTTAGTGAAGGAAAAATACCTCAAGGACTGGAATTTTGTGGAAACATTTCTTCTAAGAGGATTTCCATTTTTTCCATTTGGAAAGGTAGTTTTCTGATCACGACTTATTTACTGTTGTTATTTATATGGTTTCAGTCAAAATTTCCACATGGATTCCTGCAGCTTTTTTGCACATGATATTTACTAGCAGATTAGGTGAGAGTGAAGCAAAAAGGGTAATACAATGCTTTGAAACAACAGACCCCTATAGAGGAAACTATGTTTCCTCTAATATCCACATCAACAGAACAAGTTGTGACCATTCCACACCAAATTTATCAGAGTATCTCTTGCTGGTGATACCACCAAAATGCAAAGGTTCACCGATACATTCATCTGCACAAAAGGTTCATTCTTCTAATTTTAATTCAGCAGTAGTCAAATGCTTAAAGTGTAAATTTTAACAGCGCTTTTGTAATTCTATTTTTGGAGCAACGGTATTAAAATATAATTTTTTTGACATGCATTAAGACTTGTAACACCATTTGGGGGTAAATCTCTTGCTTTCTGCAAAGAGAAAATAATTAAAAAACCCCATTATCACATTTTTTCCTCAAATCTAATATTAAAATCATAGAACTCAGTAAGTGTCTGAATTGTTGGCCAGTTGTTGCTTGGGTAGTTCTACAAAACTCAGAAGAGCTACGTAAATTTACACTGTCCAAAGATGTGGCTCCATATACACTTTCAAACTGTATTTCTAAAACTTGATCAAAAATAACAGGAAGACTATATATTGGATTCAATAGGCACACTAGTAATTTTAAGCTCAGTGTTTTTGTGATCTTGTTTTGGGAACAAGAGATTTAAAATGGCAGGATTACATAGCTTATTTGTTGGAGGTAGCTGATTATGTAATTTAGCTTACACAAAAAGGGTGGGGGTGAAACAAAGCAAAACCACATATTTGACCATGCTACATTGCTGTTTTTTCTTCCCACTTGCTTTCTACAAGAGAAATTTATTTAGAAGGACAGTAGATAAGAAAAATAGGTCTTGCCTGTCAGGGAATACTGGGCACATCCATACTGTTCAAAGAGAAATCACATTAGTGATAACCCAAACCTACCTATACAGAAAAACACCTCAGAGTCCTAGGAGCAACCATTTTTGCATCATTGTATAAAATCCAAAAAATCCCAAACTGAGTAATGCCCAACTGTTGTTTCTACACCCAGAGTACATTGTCAGATATGTTTATGGTCTTGTTCTCAGCTCTTTTGTACCACTGGATGAGGCATCCACAAAACACCCATATTTCATTTCACATCTTTTCAAAAAGAAACCCTTGATAACTAAAGAACTATAAATGGTTATGCCCATAAATCTGCCTTAAAAAGATGCCTTTTCAAGTTTCAGAAGAACGCATCAGTTGTACGAATCTTACTTTTTATTTTTTTATGTCTTTCTTGTAAACAATCATGCAGGAGTGGTAATAACATTTTGTACCGTAAAGCACCACCCTTCTGAGAAAGGCAACATGCTCTGTAAGTAATAATTGAATAGGCCTCACACAGCTCTGCTGAGCAATAAATGTTTTATCTGTTTCAACAAGGAGTCAGAAGTTCAATGATTTGCTCAAGGTCACACAGGAAGCCTGACAGAGCTATGACTCTCAGCTGTCTCCCTCACTATCATCCTACAGATAAGCATTCAGCACTGCCGAGATACAGTGCTCAGAAAGAGTTACCTATATAAAAGATCAGTAAGTAACAACATCTAGTGAGACAGCTGTCAACTACTCATTGATATATTGGCAATAAATGTAATTTATTTTATGTATTATCTGGAGAATAAACTAGACACAAATCAATTGTTTGTTTAGTAGAAGGCCACAAAACTAATACTGACAAGTCCCACTTTTTTGGGGGTCTAGTTTATAAGGTGATATCGATGGCTAGACAGTGCTTTTAAAGACTGGTAAGGAACACTGGTGAAAATATAAGACCTTGTATGAGAACATAAAGATATATTAGCCTAGAATTTACATTTAAAATCACATAGCACTGAAAATGGAAAACTTTGAAAGCTTTCCTAAGACTGATGACCTAGTATCATTGAATCATAGAATGGTAGGGGTTGGAAGGGACCTCTGGAGATCGAGTCCAACCCCCCTGCCAACACAGGAACCCCCAGGGCAGGCCACACAGGAACAGATCCAGGTGGGTCATGAAAGTTGCTAGAGAAGGAGACTCCACAACCTCTCTGGGCAGCCTGTTCCAGGCTCTGTCACTCTCACAGGGAAGAAGTTTTACCTCATGTTGAGGTGGAACTTCCTGTGTTTCACCTTGCTACCATTACCTCTCATCCTATCACAGGGCACCACTGAAA